>CM060463.1:2005740-2008240 GCA_030544235.1 Lepturacanthus savala | reverse complement strand
ACTAACGGGAACTAATAGAAGAGAAAACATCAGCCCCATACTCCAAGACCTTCATTGGCTTCCTGTTGAGTTTAGAATTAAATCTAAATCCTACTTCTAACTTACAAAACCCTTAATGGTATGGGCCCCTCTTATCTTATTTTTCTGATTCTCATGGTGGTGACATCAACCTGCCAGTGCTTGCATATTTACAAGTATATGTTCATTAATATGCATTTTCCCAGTTTTAAATAAATAAACTCAAACTCAATTCATATAACTAAATAAATATAAATGCAACTGATGATAGAGGTTCAATGGATATAAATAAGTTGATTTAAGGCACCATATGATCAATGAGAAAATACAAATATACAAATTTTAATCTGCAAGTTATCTGCTGGTGCAACATGATAACCTGACACAGCCACATGGTTCCTTACTAAAAAACTATGTAAACTGTTTGGAAGACAGCAACTTTCAAAAAGTACTTGACAGTGATTGGTTGAGCATCGTCTATCACAGGCTGAGTCAGTTATTTAAGGCCTTCGTGGTCTGTAATAACAATAGATATTTTAATCTAAGCCTGAGAATAAGAAGTAGGTCTAACATAATTAAGCTTTTGGTACCTTATATATAAACCGCTTATATAAACTAGCTTTTATCAGATAGGCCATTACAACCCTTTTTAAGTTAATTATGTCTTTTCTGCTGCTGGGGCCTCTTCTTCAAAACAATATTAAAAGACAGTGTTTAATGGTACCATGAAGGAGAGTGGGATTATGACTTGTCCTCATTGCTCTGCACAAACCTTACTAGAGCTAAAAGGTTAGTCAGGATTATGTGTGTTCAGAGGTTTCCGTTAGCTGGCTGCAGCTCCGTCCTACACTCTGGATCTGGATCGTTCCCTGCCGACTTGTCATTCTTCACTGGACATGGATGGTTTGTCTGACAAGAACCTGCAGAGAAGAAAAGTATAAATGACATTAAGTATATTCTGTTATTATGACCCATCCACATAGATTCTAATATTTTAACTTTCTTTTAAAAGTCTGTTTTCAAACAGTTAATAGGAAACATTGAAAGGTTTGAATTATTTTAGTTGAATTTACAGGTGACTCTTAATCATCTAAATCACCCTGAGCTGTGAAATATTATATTTAACAACGTGATAATTTTAGCTTCTACCAATACAGACCATAAACAGCCTGATCATAAACATTTAACTGTAACCACCAATGAAGAAACTTTACTCTTAAACTACGACCACTATGCCTCACAGCTGTGACTCCTCAGTTTATTAATTAACGACTGACTGAAAAGTCAACTAATCAAGCTGAGCTGCTATTATATTATTAGAATGATAGGAGTATTTTCAGTATCCAAATCTATAAACAAAAATCATCTTCTGCTAGTTTCAGAAGATGATTTAGATTTCTTAATTGAGAAATAAGAAGAAATCTTTGAATCAGAGCTGATGTTTTGCCTCAAAATACTACAACAAATCTTCCAGATGTATTCACTGATATTCAGAGGGTTAAAACAACTTCAGGCAATAATTTGACATTCAGGAAAGTGAATAAACATATTTCACAAACCGTTGAACTATTTATTCTAGTAATGTGTGGTATTCATTTTCAAACAGAATTAGAACCAGAATTGTCAGTGGATTTTAAATGAATTTAAATACCAACAGGATATTTCCTATATATGAGAAGACAAGAACTTCTTGATATAAATTATTCACTGTTAAATATCTCTTACATGGATGTCTGCATATTGTAGAAATGTGGATTCTCTACAAAAAACTTACGACAGATGTTTCTGAAGTACTTCACAACACAATCACGAAGGACTGCATCAGGAATTGAAGCTCCCAACACCAGTCCAACCACCAGTCCAACCACCAGTCCAACCACCAGTCCAACCACCAGTCCTGTGATCACTCCAGTTCCATACGTTAATGGTTGTTTCCCTGAAACAAATTACAAAAGATCTGATAGCTCTAACACTCAGAATGTAACATCAAACTGCTCAGTTCAGTCTAAACACACATTCAAATTCCTTCAAAACTAAAAACATATTGTAAATAATTTGAATATTAAAATACAATTAAGAAGAATCTCACCATTGATGGAGACGTATGTCCTAGTATCAGTCCGATGGTTGATTTCCTTCTGTGTGACAACACAGTGATAGTAGTCAGTCTTGGTCACAGTAACGTTGAGGACAGTGTCGTAGCTGTCGCCTCTTTCTGTCTCCTTTGGTTCTCCAGCATCAAGGATGTTTCCTTTACTGTCCTCACAGTGAAGTTCAGGTTTTTGAGGAGCTCCTCGAACTTCACATTGCAGCAGCGCCATCTCCTCTGTTTGATAGACTGTAGTGATGGAAGGTTTTGCAGCACCTGTGAACAAAGTAGGAACAATACGTTATGAAGACTTTACTTCCTAAACATCACAGTAACATGTATGGATGGTAATGGCTGTGATGTCAGCAGTTCTAAAGATTATTGATTTATCAC
>CM060463.1:1712924-2005640 GCA_030544235.1 Lepturacanthus savala | reverse complement strand
TCACTAACATTATATAAAAGCACATCACTAACATTATGTAAAAGCACATACTGAACATACAGTGCTAACATAAGTACAAATATTTGCCCTTGAACAAAAATAGGCTCAGCTTAAACAAATTTTGCTTGTGCGTGTAGTCTCCTTTGAGGCCTGTGACCTTTACATTGCAAGCTGGTTTTTCAGTGTTTGGATCTTTGGTTTTAGTTCACTGTGGCCTAAGTCAAGAAGTACCTGCTGTATGAACTGGAATGTGAGCTGCATAGACTTGGGGTAGTTAAGATGGAGTGCGTATGTGAGTCCAAATAGAATGCACATAGCATCTGGCAGGTCTTTGATGTCCTCCATGACAACCTCTCCCTCAATGACGATTTTCAGTAGTGCTGGACTTGGATGCATGGAGGATGACGTCGCATCACCTTCTCTCTCAATAAGGAGGATCCCCAAGTCCATGTGTCGGAAGGAATCATCATCATCTGAGTCCTTAATAATAAAACATAACACAATAAGCACATTTCACATCATTTGAATTACTGTAGCCTTGTCAGAGATGCAGACACAAAGATAAAGTTGTTGATTTGTTATCATATACACTCAAGTGTATATCATAAGAAAGTGTAGAAACCAAAGAGAATGTTATTTTGCACGAAACTAAGCTCATCTGGTTTATTACAAATAAACAAAAATAAGAAAAACAATTATTGGTGAACATAAAAGATTGAGCCCCTCTACATCATGTGAACCTTTCTTCCCTGCTTGTGCTTTTTTCCTACCCTCATTCTTTTCATTCTTCCAATCTGTCCATCCATCCTTCCTCTCTCCCTCCCTCCCTGTCTTCTTTTCCTCCCTCCTTTTTACTAGTCTGGCCCACAGAAGATCAAATTAAGCTGTATTTGGCCATTAATTTGACACCCCAGCTTTACATACTTTTTGAAAAAGTAAGAGGTAACTTACAAAGGTTGGTTTGTAGAACTCTTTAGGGTTGTCTCCAAGGATGAGAGGAAGCCCTCTGAGCACCAGTGTCCGAATGCCAGTTGGCTCTGTAGTCTTTTGAGGAGGAAACAACAACACAAGTTTTATAGTTATAAGGGAATTGCATGGTCTGTGAAAGCTGAACCAAACATTGTTGTGCATTACAGTTAAAACTATTACATTCTATGATGTCATTGCATAAGCAGTGAAAAATACACATGCATAATAGTTATATAAAAACCTTAGTCTGTTGAAAAAGCAGTGTTAGCAGTCGTCCAACATTCCCCCTTTTTGATTGAAATATCTCAATAAGGCGAGGGCTGTGCCGATCGATACTTTCATAAAATTCCTGCTTGAGGTTCTTGCTCACAATCCTGTTGAATTCCATGCTCACCTGAAACAGACAATGGAATATCATCACATTTCAGACTAAAAGTCTTGAAAAATACTAGGGTGATCAACCAAAACTAGTGACAAGAAAGAAAGACTAAAACTCTTTGCATTATCTTTCTCTTGAACATACCTGATCTTCTGTAAAAAGAGCAGGCCAGCGCTCCACCATGTTGCTTATGGCAGGTTCAGACTCCACCACCTCTTTTCTTCTCAATGCAAACGTCAGGTCCATCTTTTGTTTCACAAGTGTTCCATTTGGTGTTCTTTTCTGCATCTCATTAACCAAGTCCTTGCGGGCAGCCTCAAGGGCTGCTTGATCAAATCCATCCGGAAAGTTTGGCAAGTAGTTGAGTTCCCCTTTCTTTGCCTTCTTGATAATCTTGCTGGCTGGTTCTCCTTCTGCTGCATGCCTTCCCCGTTTACCTGCATTTACCATTACATCAAGGCATCCTGATCTTCTTCGTTTTGTTCTGTAGTTAGCCATTTTATATTTTAGACTGTTTTTCCAACCACTACAGCGACTGGTTGAGCCTTGTTCCTGGAGACAGAGGTGCTTGCTGATCAATGCTGTGGCAACACTTTCAAACTGAGAATTATTTGGGTAGGCTGTGTAACTATACATGCTCTCTGCCAGTTTTTCAAGGATCTCATGTTTGAGTTCCTTTGATACTTTTAGGAGCGTGCCATCTCTCAAATAGAGCAAATCTGCCTGCCTAAGTCTATACTCTACATCTGCAGAAAAATTTGGGATATCAAATATATCTGGCCATGGTTTCTGACGCTCCTGAGATGTTGAGAGGATGTCAGTATCTACTGTACTGTGTGAGTCATTCCTTTCATCAGATGTTGAGACAGGTAGCAAATCAAGTACAGGGATGACTTTGAGTGTTGGTTTTTCTGGAAGGTCTCCAATGTCTGTCAGATTGCAAAGTTCATGATTGAATTCGGGATCTTGGTATTGAATACTGAAATTGTATTGAAGTCCCAATGACTCTTTAAGCTGACTTGTCAAAGCATCCACTGTAGCAGGCCTTGTATTCAGGACAACCTTTCTTATATCTGCCTCTGTGAGAATGACTCTCATAGTCATCTTCTGCTGCGTGTCCATCTTTATAAAAGAATAAAAACACAATTAGCTCATAAGAAATATGCATGAGGTCAGATTGATTGCCATGACCAATTTTTTCAACACAGAATATGACGCCTGAGTGTCACTATTAAATTGCCTCCAAAACGGTATGCTGAAAGAGGGAAAACATCATTCAATTCTTCCATCTGCACCACACACAGAGAGGGGTTTGTGCTGCAACACAATTCAAAAGCTCTGAAATGCTCATGGTACCATGCAGTCATCATGTTGCAGACAAATAGGATCTCTGTGTTAATCGCCACAATCTGTTTGATCTGCTTAAAGTTTGGGAGGCCTGAACATGAGCCAACAGAAAGTATCATATCAGGACAATATCTAATTCCATCAACATAGACTGATGATGCAACAAGAACTGTTGTGAGTTGAGGAATTCTCTGACAGAATATGTGTTGGATATTTTCAGGAAAAGATGTGATCGATGCTGTGGTAACCTTGTCCATTTCAATGGATGCCTTGAAAAATGAACTTGTGTCTAAATAGTAAGCCATCATTTTCTGATGGTTTACAGCCAATGTAAGAGCAACATTTTTGAAGTTGTGAGCATTACGAATGACCTGCTTGAAAAATTTGTGCTTTCCCTCAAAGCGCATTGTCCAAACGTCTGAAAGTGGCCCAAATGCCTTAATCATCTGTGGATAATGCTCAATGAAGTGGTGTTTTGGACGTAATCTGAAATCAGGGAATGTAGATTGCAACAGTTCTCTATGTTCTGACACTTTGCAATCAAGGAAATATATTGACTCTTCAGTGTGTCTTGTTGCTACAGCTAACTCAACAATGTCCTTGAGGAGCAACAGAATGTTCCATGCATCATCACCTTCAGGGACTTTATGGCCAATGAGAAGTGGTAGCAGTCTGATCAGAGCCCAGTTCTCGTGGCCATTTCCACCTATGGTTCCTTTAGAAGAGAAGCCACGGGCAATTAGCTGAGGCTGGTCAGTTTTGTCAGTAAAAGCATATGAAAAAGTCTTAATAGCATGGTTCAGTGTCTCTAAAGTGAAATATTTCTTAGAAATCAGGTCTGAAATGCAGAGTGATAACTCTACAGGAACAATGCCTTCCAAGAGATCGTGTAGGATGTCGGGGGGGTAACCACTAACACAATGAAAGTATTCTAGACTATCAGTCAGTAAACATCCTCTTTTGACACCATACTGTTTAGCCAAAGTGGGATCCTGCTGTACCTCCTGAACCTGCTGGTTGTGAGTGTCCTTAGTTCGGGGTTCAAAAGTGCCCAAACGTACCTCCTTGTCTTGGATTTCGCTCCTTGTTGCCATGCAGAACCTGCAGAATCTGTCCACTCCAAAGCTTTCAAAAAAACCTGCTAGAGAATGAGCAGCCAGGTTATCAGCAGCCACATGTAACACTGTGCCCTTGACACATGCACCCAACTTTTCAACATACACACCGTCTTTCTCCAAAGAAACCAGGTCTTGGATGAGAGGACGGAGAATTTTTGCATAGCCATATTCTTTAACATGAGATGCTTTGCATAAAACAGCAAGCTGAATAGAGTGCAGTGTGGACCTATATTGGGATGGCACATTTGCTATCACCCAATACACTGCAGTCATTTTATGTTTCTTTTTAGAAGTTCCTAAAGGATTGGCCGTTTCAAAATCATCTATGTAAAGTCCAACAGCAATTTTGAACTCCTCCCCTTTAAGCAGGTAATTTTCTTTACAGTTTGAACCATCTCTGTATGTACTGTACTCATGTGGCACATGCTTGTGTACTGGAAGAGCTTTGTCTAAAATGTCTGCCCTGTTCAACATTTTCTGTAACATTGCATGTAGAGGAACATACATAGCACAAGATCTTTTATCTTTATCGATTACATACTCCACTGGCATAACCATTGCAAAGTTTTTCTTCACATATGCTGCTCTTCTTTTGGTGGTTGATAAGGAACCATCCTTGCCACAAAATCTTGTTATGACATTGCTCTCTGAGGCTGCCCTAACTAACTGTCTCACAGTTAAATCATCTACCTCTGTGTGTTGTTTCAGACCGTCCTTGACTGAATCATGCAGCAATGGCTGGGAGAGTTGACATATCTGTAAAAGCTGCTGTATGATTTCTTGAACAGAACTTTCTGGAATATGAAGGATGGTTTGCATCTTTAAAAGAAGAGCAGCTAGGTTGTGCTCCAACTGTGTTGCTAGCTCATTAAGCTCTTCACTGCTTGAATCCTCACTATTTTCTTCATCTGGGGTATCATTTACAGGGTCACTTTCTTCTTGGAACATATGTGCACCATCAGAGATTATTCCTGGCTTGAATATCCTCCTATTGTCTGTCGTGTGCTCCCTACTTATATGTGCATTGAATGTGGAGTACACAGATGTGTGAAATTCACATCCTTTATATGGACACTGAACTCTGTGGCTTACTTTTAAATGTGTACGGCGTAGGTGACTGAAAAAAACTTCTTCAGTGCATGGGGCAGAAAAATCACACGACTGACAGTGGAATGTAACTAAAAGTTGTGCATCCTGGGATCTTTTGTGCATTTTGGCCAAGTGGACTTTAAGTGCATAAAAGGACTTAAACGTGCAAATACACTCCTGGTGTAAGCAAGGGAAGGGTACTGTTCTACAGTAGCTCCCATGTTTTAATCTGTAGTGTTTCAAGAGGTGTCCCCTTTTATCAGATATAAAGTCACAGAACTTACACTTCCACTGCATTGACACAGGAACCTGAAAAAAAGGAAAACGTTCAATGTCACATCTGCTATTGTTTGTGCTTATAAATGATAATTTTAAAAGTTCGCCAAATTAGGCTACTGCTATTTTGAATAGCAGTAGCCACAGACACAGACTGCTAACATTTGCCACACGTTCTAAAGGGGTGTTCACACTGGACAAAAATTCGCGTGACAGCGCGACGCGATTACATGTTAAGTCAATGGGAAGGCGCGATTTTTCGCGGCACGACGTGATGGACGTGATTTCGCGACGCGATGGACGCGAAGTGGCGAAAAATCGCGCTTCGCGACGCGAAATTCGCCTGTCCCGTCAAGTTGAAAATCAGCGTTGAGATTCGCTCCACGTCTCCATGACAACGAGAAATTCACTTACCGCCAGTCTTTTACTTTTCAACGGACTTGAACGGACAACGGAGCCGCGTCGTCCAGGCGGAGCTCCGATAGAAACCAGCCGAGCTCTGTGCACCTCCAGACGGTATCATGTACCCAGAAATGACGGCGGTGCTTCGGACTTTCAGAGCTGGACAACGCAGTGACAGTGGAGATCACACACACGAATGATGAGAGGAAACAAAACAGACGGGGACGCGATGACGCAATCTGACGAATTTTCGCAAAACAGCGCGACAAAATTTAATTTGTTGCGCGACGAAATCACGTCCATCGCGCGAAAAAATCGCGTCAATTGAGTCCGGTGTGAACACTTAGCCTACATTAGCCTAACTTATCTTCAAATGTGTTGCAACCAGTCTGGTCTTAATATATTATTTTCATGCTCATCCTTCCACTTTCCAGTTAACACCGCTTTAAAACCACTACGGTTTATTTAAATTCCGTTTTCTTAAAGTAATATTACCATTACACTGTTGTGCACAACTGAAGTGGACTGCCAAGAAGATGTTAGCATATTAGCCGCTTCTTTAGCATTTAGCCGACTTCTCAACAATGGCCCATGTAATAAAATTTCCTGCAAACGTTCTCCACTTTCCTCCTTTCTCCAATCCACAAATACTTACAATTCCACGTGAGTTGAAATACTCTGCCTTGCTTCAAATGGCGTGCTCTCTCCGGACACAACTCGGTCTCACATGAGTAGAAAAGAACTTGCCCGCACATGTCCAGTGAACTTCAAACAAACCCCTCCCCTCTCTCACAGAAACTTAACTTTACATGTAATCTCTGCTAAACATGACCATTACATTGTATATTATCAGTTTTCTATTTCAGACAACTAATTTGGTTTAGTAATGACATTGCTTTTTACAAAACATAATAGAATAAGTAATGAGCACTAAAATGTTTAAATAGAATCAAAATCCGGGTTAAGAGTGTAGGACACCAATCTTCCAGCGATGTGTGCACATCGCTGGACTTCACCCAGCAGGTATGGGAGTTTCTGGGTGGGGTCCAATGTCTCAAAGTCCCTCTGTGTGTCTGCGATTTGTGGAAAGTATGTGTCTCTAATGTCCTGGTATAGCTGGCAGGAGGTTAGGAAGTGCAGCTCCGTCTCCACCTGGCCTTGTGTGCAGTGGGTGCAGAGTCTGTCCTCTCTGGGCAGCCAGGTCTGCCTGTGTCGGCCTGTCTCTACGGCCAGGCTGTGGTTGCTGAGTCTGTACATAGTCAACGTTTTCCTCAGTCTGGGGTCAGTTACACAGCTCAGATAATCTGCCATGGAGTATTGTCTGTTTAGGGCCAAATAGCACTGGAGTTTGCTTTGGGTTTTGGTTGCAGATGTCCAATAGATGATGCCCTGAGCTGTTGGTGCTGAGCCGGTGGACCTCTCTCTCTCTCTCTCTCCATCTCTCTCTCTCTCTCTCTCCCTCTCTCTCTCCCTCTCTCTCTCTCTCTCTCTCTCTCTCCTCTCTCTCTCTCTCTCTCTCTCTCTCTCTCTCCATCTCTCTCTCTCTCTCTCCATCTCTCTCTCTCTCCCTCCAAACCTATTTCATGTTAAAAATTCTAATAGCAGTACATGATTTATTTCTGACTGATTCAGAAATGTTTAGAGTTCATGTTATCAGCTGATTGTTATTGGTCGACTAAGACTAAATAAATTGGCAGCCATTTATTTATAATAGATTAATTATTGAAGTATTTTAAGAAGCCAAAAATCCAAACATTCTTTATGAACCCATAAAGGGAGCATGTGGTAGAAACATATTTTGCACTTTATAACTATAAACTACTGTATTTTACAACATCATATACACTTAATGTTTTCTCCCCCCAAAAATACATTTTGAGTGTTTATGGTCAACCGCTTTAAACAGAATTCAAACCGTTCCGTCAAACCTTTCAATTTTTACTAGTAACTGTTTATTTAACTGGGTCACCCTGATATAAACTTTATGCAGGTTTCTGCAGGTTCTCCTCAACCAAATAGGTCTAATAGAGGTCCTGAAGAAGAGGAACCAGTTGAAGAACCAGTTCATTAAAGACAAGTTCAGAAATCAATATTTGGTGCAATAACCCTTATTTTTAATCTCAGCTTTCATGCTCTCCACAGTCTTTACCATTGTTCTTGGGTGACTTTATTCCACTGCTGGTTCCTCTTTAAAGAGAATGAGGTGTTCATGTGTTGGAATTCAACAGAAATGGCTGGAATACATGTAGAGATGCTGATTTCAGAAAAAAAAATGCAGGGTTTTTTCCAGAGCTGTAGGAATATTTAAAGGAAACAAGTTGAATATTCAGAATAAACTTGTCTGTAAAGTTCATGCTGAGTGTAGAACACTAAGCATAAAGTGTCATGAGTGTATTTTATTTTTCCCACAATCTTCTGGTGACCCTCATTGGGGTCAGGTCATTAGAAGACACTTCTAGAAGACAGACAATCACCTATTCTGTTGAGAATAAGGTGTTAATACTTGATGTTTGAACTTCTCGACTGATCCTCATGATGCTTTTATCATGCTGATAACTTCAGGTTATCTGAGATGTTAATGTTAGTATACACACTGCCAGTGTTTCACCACAAACACTCATAAAGTGGACTGTGCGTAGGTCTGTGTAGCATCCAGGACTCAGTCACTCTTTTCTTTGGTCCCTTTTTATGACTTAGTGGCCTTTTTTTCTGAGTTTCTCTGCAGTTGCAGTTTTCAGCCTGTAGATGTCAGTATGAGACCAGGAATAATTCAGATATGAATGAGTTCTGAGGAGAAAGTGAGTGAAGCATGGGTGTCAGTCATTTTGTTCAAGAGATAAATAAAGAATGAAGAAAACATTTGATCAGCATGACTTTACAGACAGGTTTATTCTGAATTACAGGTTTATGTAATTCAAACATTAGGAAAGAAGTGCTTGATCAGTTAACATGAACATGAACTTTCAGCATAAATCAAATATCAACAATTCACAGATCAGAATGAAACTGTTCCTGACAGATTTGAGTTATAAATAAATAAATGCTTATTCACATGCTTATTCAAAGTAATGTTAAAAACACAAATATCAAAATAAAAAAGTCACATTTTATTTCAGTTTTATGACAAAACCTTTAAACATTTAAAGGTTAGTTTGGGATTTAATGTTCTTTAATGCTGCTATAGTAGGAGTTTATGCCCAGCCCTTCACAATAAAAGCCTCATCTGCACATACTATATATAAATCACACATTCCTGGAAGTACTCTGATCAGTGTGTTTTTAAAAGAAAATAATCTGCACACCTTCAAATCCAAACATTCCTCTTTCCTCAGAATATCAAGGCAGCAGGAGGAAGATTTCAGTATAATTTGATGTTTTATGAACAATGGGATCAAATTATTCTAATTAATAATGAATTTCTGTGGATACATCAATTGCAGCAGTTTCAATGTTCATATGGGCACTTTGCCCATATGAACATTGAAACTGAAAGCAGCACTCCACCCCCTCTGAACAGTGTTGACATGCACTACTTCCCCCTCCTGAGGCACAAACGCTCACAGTTGAGGTTTCTAAGTGTGAAAATGCGTCAGTCAGTGATCTAGAGTTGTCACTAACAAAGATGAACTTTTATTGTGAAAATGTTTCACGCTCAGTGACACATTCTGCTTCCCCGAGTGATTCCAGACAGAGAAATGGACTGAAACAGGAATAAAGGCCTCACATGGAAGTTAAGGTCTTCTTCTATAGAAACTGTGTCTGTGCATCTTTATTTAGCACCTTAATATCCCAAATTATGATAAACCTTTACACAATGACAAGTTTCACCTTAAAAAGGAGAAAAAATTAGAAATGAGTCAGTAAAAAAGTTTGAATATTTTATTTTTTAAAATAAACATAAAATCAATCTGTTGAAAGCTGAAACTTGCTGCTCACTGTCACCCTCTGCAGCAGAGAGAGGAGCTGAAATCATGTTTCTAAGTACAGAAATGTTGTGGAAGCTGCTGTTAATTTGTCACGACTGGACGATGATTCTGGATCTAAATGCACGACTAAAATACAAATTAAAATAAATGAAAGAGTAGAACACAAAACACTATACAGAGGAAAATAAAAGTCGCTCTAAACAGAGAAAACAAGACATTCTAATGACATGAAAATCATTGTAAACAAGGAAACTAAAACATGTCTAAAAAAACATAAACTATAAAACCTGAATATGGGCTGGAAATCGAGGAACATGAACATGAGCCTGATGATCAAGAGAATCAGAATAAGACAAACTGGCACAGGACAAGGGGGACACAGACTGATATACACAAGGTAATGGGAAACAGGTGGAAACAATCAGGCCGGGGAAGACAATCACCCAGACAGGAGACACAGGAGGAAGGGACAAGTCACCTGAAACAAGAGGAAAAGACAGATTTCAAAGTAAAACAGGAAGTAAACAGCAGACAAGACTTAACAACAGTGCCTGGATATGACATTATTTTATATCAGCCACTGCAAAACCTGGAGGATGTGACATTTAGCAAAGTTTGAATGATCTCAGGTTATGATTGATGTGTGAAAATATAGAGTTTACTGCACAAGAAGCTAATCAGGATTCATTAAAGTGATTAATTACATATGTAGACATTTAAAATAACAGTTTCATGGCAGCTCTAATGCTAAATATCTGTTATATAAGTAACTGCAGTGGAACAAGAAGCTTACATTAGTAATAAAGAAAACTCACTAAATTACAAGTCAAATGAGTCACTGGTCACCTGATATTAAACTGATCTATAGAATCAATGATTCACATTTATTAATTAATTAATTACCAAGCAGTAAAACACCTGTTCTTCTTATTCTTCTACTAAACAAACATTAGGATCCTTGCTATGGAGCTTCATTAGTAGAACCAGGTGTGTTCCTGCTTGGTTGGAACAAAAACCTGCACCACAGTATCTCTCCAGGACCAGGGTTGGCCACATGTCTTAATCTCTCAGGCAGGAATTTGTTGTTATTTATTTAATAAACTACTACTTTGACATTGAGGCTACACAGGTAACTATTGAATTTTAACCCTTAAACAGGCAATGTGCACCAGGAGATACACACTATTTAACATTCTAGTGGGTGCTGATTTTATCTCTTTTTTTATGAGATCGGTAAAAATGAATAAAAGCACTTTTAAAAGTGCTATTTGTAATGTAAATTATAATAAATATAATAATGCATAGTTAATCTGTTTATACCTCAATAGGCCAACATATTCTGGGAGATACAGCCCATAAAAGTATAAATAATATACAATATATACAAAATAATACATATAAAAATATATAATATACAAAATATTGAATATATATATATATATATATATATATATATAGGTTTAAAAATATATCTTAGGCTGGACCTCTCCAATAATACTTCATAGGGACAACTCTAGCAATTATACAATCAGCAGTGAGTCAAAGATTCCTTCTCATTGTTTTCCATAAAAAACAAAACCCAAACAAAAACAACAGCCGATTGCTGAAATGTTCATGAGGTTTTGTTGACTGTGCTGTACAGTGCAGATGGATCAACTCCAGTTTCCTGACGTCTGGTTCTGAGAGGGAAACAAACACAATGAAGATGTGGTATTAAATCCTACAAATAATAAAGATGTGACCTATGTTCCTGTGTGAAGAGCCGCTCACCTCGGGGCAGCACCGGCTCCGTTAAATGTGACGGCAGCGTACTCCACCTCCTCTCGTACCACCTCCTCCTGAGCTGACCTGACGTTGGAGTAGAGGGGCCCGGCCTGGTTGTTGGAGAAGTGCACGCTGGCATAAAGAAGCTCGTCTGCCTGGAGGGGGACAGACATGAGGAAAGAGCTGCTTTCTGTGAAGGATAAATGCTAAGACACAAAGTGCTTCACACTCAGATTGACTAGTTCATTTTAAAGAGCATATTTCAGGTTATTTAGTTTATTTTATTTTACAAAACGCCAGGGCTGCCCCTGGCCAAATTGGGGCCCTAAACAGAATTTTATTTTGAGGACTAGACATACAAGCAGATTATTAAGATTTGTTTTGATCTACATTTTATTTCATCTTATCTTGTTGTGAATTAAATTCACTAAGCAATGGCAACATTTCACCTCCATAAAATAGGCAAAAACCTCTGTTGGTGGTATAGAATAAACCTGAGACCAACTGGTCAATTACCTACTCTTATCTCTTTTTTTGTTGTGAGGAAATGCTGGTTTGGACTTAACAAGATGATGATTAAACTCTAATTGGCAGCCATGAGTTGTGTGTGAATCATTTGTGCATTTGCAGAAACTGTGTCCCCTTGTGTAAAATGGGGTGGTGCTGCAAAATGCATGTTATCTTCTTTATAAGACGCCATTTGAAAAGATGAGTGAGGATTTAAAATGTTTTTCAACACACAAGGGCACATATGTAGCTGGAAAAGGGACAATTTTAAGCATAGTGGCTTTTTTCTCCTTTTTTCCCCAATGACTGATAAAGCAAGAAATTCCATTAATTAACCCTGATATGGCACATCTATGAAGTGAAAACCATTTAAGGTGACTACCTGAAATGGTAATTCATCAAGAGAATGAATGTGCAAAGCAGTAATCAGAGCAAACTATATTATAGTTTGAAGAAACTACACTATAAAACATGTTATTTCACCTTTTTTTGTTAAGTACATATCACCATAAACATGTGTTCATTCATAGTTTTGATGCCTTCAGTGAGAATCTACAATGTAAATAGTCATGAAAGTAAAGAAAACACATTGAATGAGAAGGTGTGTCCAAACTTTTGACCTGTACTGTATGCTCTTTAAGATCGTGACTGTGGAAGTGTGGAATCAGGATAGAACAGCAGCAGTCTCCCTCCTCACCTTCTCTCTTTTGTTGTCTGCTCTGTCCTCTTCCTCAGACACTGGGTTGGAGGATCTCTTTTTCCTGGTCAGGAGAATTCATTTAAAATACACAAATGAGTAATTTTTGAAGCGTGATTAGTGAAGCAGAACCACTTACCTCATCCACAGGAAGACAGAGAGGATGATGATAGACAGGAGAACAGCAGTTGTTATTCCAGCTATTAATTTTCCTGCTCCTGGTGAACAGTGATATAGAGAAAACAGAGAGTTAATGAGGGTGTTATAACATGCTGGATCAACTCTCCTCTTTTCCTACAGCTTCCACTGCACAGCTGGAGGTACATACATAGATATTCCACTGTGTGAAACGATTAGTATATCTCTCTTATATGAGACATGACGTGACGTGTGCATGTGTGTGTGTGTGTGTGTGTGCGTGTGTGTGTGTGTGTGTGTGTGTCAATGAGCATCATTTACCTGTCCCAACACTCAGCAGATATAAGGTGGAGTTCTGACGTCCTCTGATGTTCTGGGCTTCACAGTAATAATTCCCATTGTGTTCAGGTCTGAAGTCAGTGATGGTGAAGGTCTGTCCTGATGCTGTTGGTGAGTCTTCATTCTCCTTGTACCAGGTGTAGTTAGCTGCTGGGTTAGCATCACTGCTACAGGTCAGATTCACTGAACTTCCCTCCACTATCTCACCAGAGGGACTCACTGACACAGAGGGAGGCCTTGGACCATCTGGAGGAGAAGACATGAATTAGTTGGTCAACAGTTGAATAACTGACACCATGTAGAAGCAAATGTTAGAAACAAAGTGAGGAGTGAAAGTCGATTCACTTGTTGCTGCTCGTATTAAAACCAACATGTCGACATTTTGTCAGTGACATAGTTAACTCACACACTGAAGGAGAGCGGTAATCCTCATGTCCTTTCAAAGCACAGGAGATGTCGTCACCAGGATTAAACCGCCCTGAATAAAGAGAAGTTTCCTCCTTCACAACTTTCTCTCCGTTCTTGAACCAGACATAAGAAAAAGAACCTGCTGGACTGCAGCTGCTGACACATTCCAGCTCTGCCTCGGTATCAGACTGATGGACTGTTATTGTGTTCACCTGAACCTGGAGAGCTGGACATGAGAACAAGAAGAACATCAGCATCAGTAGTTCTCAATAATCAGACATGTACATGCACATCAATACAATAGGTTAATGTCATGATAAGTGATCATTAGAAACAAGTTCAGTGCATTTAAAATGACTAATGTTTGTGTATCAGTTTGTGTTCATCATTACCTGTGACAGTCAGAGTTGTTCCAGATAAACTACTTCCCCATTCAAACCTTTGTGTTTTGAATTTGAAGCGATACTGAGCTGAATCTGTGTCTCTCAGGTCAGAGATTCTCAGAGTGGAGCGTCCTGTCTGTGTTTGAATGACCTGAACACGACCTGCAGACTGGGAGTCTTTACTAATGTCCTCAGGCTGTGAGGGAATCTGCTGCTGATGATGATGTTCAGACCTGAACCAGAACATTGATGTTATAGGTTCATAGTAACTGTTGTAACTGTTGTAACTGTTGTAACTGTTGTATGAGCAAGAAATATCCACTGATGATCCTCTGGGGACACAGATGCTTCTATCATCGTAGTTCACTTTTCTGCAGGATTGACCAGAGACACCTGAAAGATAAAGTTGATTTCAAACATACATGATTATAAGAGCCAATGATGAACTAATTCATAGAGGATAATATATTGTGGTTATTTTAGTTTGTACATTAGTGTTAAAATGTTTCTATAATTGTGAACGTCCTGCTATCAGACATCTGTGTGTATTTGTAATGTTGATGGGAGTGTGACTTTAATTAGAAGTTAGTTGGAGTGTGACGCCTTAATGATGTAAGGATGATTTAACAGAGACTACAATACTAAAAGCACAAGGTAACACAACATTAATCAATCAACACTAAGGAGAAAGATAGAAAATAGTTTTGTCAATTATGATTGAACTGACTTTCTGAATGCTAGTTTTTCTTTTACATTTATCTTGCAGTCAACACAGTGAATGTGATATAAGATGCAACGTGTCTAAAATCTCATGTAGCTGTAGTTTGGTTTTGATCCACTTCTATGTCATTTCATGAATCACATGCTGACTCTGAGTTGTATACAAGGTCTAGTACAATAGGTTAAAGGCTCCACTAGATGAGGTTATGTTAGTGGGAGACTGTGTTGTAAACTCACACACTGAAGGAGCAGGATGATGCTCAAATCCTTTTAATGAGCAGGAATAACTGTCAGTAGCAGGATGACAGTAGCCTCTATAAGTAGAAGATGTTTCATACTGAATTTCCTTTCCATTCTTGTACCAGATGAAGGAAGAACTATGACGACAGATGCTGTGACACTCCAACTCTACCCAGGGTCCAGACCTATAGTGTGTTAATTCGGTCACCAGCACTTGCAGATTTGGATCTAAGAGGAAAAGAAGAGAAATATAAGTTGTTCATCACAAATAACTAAAACCAAGGCAGACAGTTGAAATGACAGTTAAGACAAACAAAGACACAAAATAATAAAAAAAACCCTTCAATTACATTCAATATTAATGGAATTCATCTCCATTATTTCAGCCATTCATTTGTAACCAGCTTGTTTAAATGTTGTGTATCAGTTTGTGTTCATCAGTACCTGTGACAGTCAGAGTTGTTCCAGATAAACTACTTCCCCATTCAAAGCTTTTTGTTATGAATTTGAAGCGATACTGAGCTGAATCTGTGTCTCTCAGGTCAGAGATTCTCAGAGTGGAGCGTCCTGTCCATGCTTGAATGACCTGAACACGACCTGCAGACTGGGAGTCTTTACTAATGTCCTCAGGCTGTGAGGGAATCTGCTGCTGATGATGATGTTCAGACCTGAACCAGAACATTGATGTTATAGGTTCATAGTAACTGTTGTAACTGTTGTATGAACAAGAAATATCCACTGATGATCCTCTGACAGCACAGATGCTTCTATCATCGTAGTTCACTTTTCTGCAGAACTGACCATAGACACCTGAAAGATAAAGTTGATTTCAAACATACATGATTATAAGAGGAACTAATTCATGAAAGAACCTTTTTAAACCAGTAAGGAATGAAGTTTAAGTTTAAGTTAAGGTCCATGTTGTTGAAAGGCTCCATAAATGTTGTTCAGTTAGTAGAAGGCTGTGTTGTGAACTCACACTCTGAGGGAGACGGGTGATGCTCATGTCCTTTAACAGCACAGGAATAGCTGTCAGCAGAGTTAAAGGTGACTTCATGAGATGATGGTTCTCCCTGAATTTGTTGTCCATTCTTGTACCAGATGTAGGAAGGATGATCAGGTAGAAGACACCTGCTGTGACACGTCACTGTGGTGGAACCAGATGATGAAAAGCTCTTCACCTGCAGATCTGGATCTGTGAAGCGGGAACAAAACTGTTCATTTAGACAAAGCTGCCAACATACACAAACACTCAGATACATTCATTTTATTGTTTTCTAGGTGTTAAAAAATTGTAAATTAATAACCTGAATGAAAATGTTACCTGTGACAGACAAAGTGACTCCAGGTGAACCAGTAAATCTCCCTCCTGATTGGTTTGTTATGAATCTGAACTTATACTGAGCTGAGTCTTCCTCTCTCAGGTGTGTGATTGTCAGAGAGCAGCTGTTCTTATCACAGTGATACTGAACACGACCTGCGTACTCTGAGTCTGTTCTCAGGTCCACAGCTTCTTTATTCTTCTCTTTAGTGAACCAGAATGTTCTGTTAACTTCAGCATCACGGTAATTTCCTTTGGTTGGGTATGTGTAGGTGCAGCTCATTCTCACTGTTGATCCTTTTAAGGCACAGATCTGAGTATCAGTGTAAGTCACTCCCCAGTCATTCTGACCCTGTACCACTGTAACACAGAGCACATCAGAAACCACATTTAGAACAAGTTAAGAAGCAGTGAATAGGACAAAGTGGATCATGGCACCAACATGATTTTTGTCTGCAGTCATTGTCCTACAAAGCTCCTCATGGTGCATCAATCTAACTAGAACTGAAGTAATTCAGTATTTTATCACTTGTTACTGATGAGTCTTTCAGCTTTAGTCCATTTATTCTCAAGTAAGTTATTCTGCTCATTGTTGTATTATTAAAAAGCTAAAGCTGAACACCTGAAATGTTTCTCATGTGTTATCAACCAAGTCCTTCAAACATAAATGAGTAAACAGGTTTAGAAAAGTCCAGACATTAAGTTCTTTTCTGAGAGTAAAATCTTTAGAATTTTAGTGCAAAGAAAGAGTTTTAGATGCTCTTTACAGTTAATCTCTGTATGAGACTATTAGACAGTCTGAAGGTGCAGTGAACAAACAAGAATGTATTGAAGAGAATAAAGAGTCTGTGGTTTTCTTGGTTTGTTTCCTCTCTGTTAGTTGTTTGGTCAAGTTGCTGCTGGTGTGAAACACACAGAGAAATGCAGGATATGACGTGATGGAAACTTCTCTGAGAAGCTAAAAACAAATTCACACGTTTTTCACAGGGTGGAGTAAGTGCTATAACTTTACCAGCTAAAACATTTGACCAGCTCTACAGAACCGAATGCGGAAATAAACCATTTAAACATGATAACTAGATGAAATTCTCACTGCATCACTACAACCATCATAGAACTGTTCATATATGCAAATGCAATATGTATGATTCTTACAATTCATGAAGGGAGGGTGGACACAGTTCAAACTCTTCATATAATATTATTAATGAATTCAGCACTAAATAGTGACATTATTTTAACTGTGTTGCCTTAAACCAACAGCTTCGGTTCTGATCCGATATTTTATGTTGACTTTCTTTAAATCTCTTGATGCTGCTCTGATTAAATGTGCTGAATGCCCTACAATGTAAATGTGGATATATACAGTACCTGACACTGAGAGGAGGAAGATGACAAATCCACTCACTGCTGCTGTTAAACTCATAGCTGCTCCTCTCATCTCTGTGTGACGTTCAGACACGATAAAATACATCAAACAATGGACAAAACATGTAAAAGACACATCAGTAAACTATTGTATTTACAACAGAGACGGATGTCGTCCGTTCAGATGCTCGTCCTCTGTGATCTGTGAGCTCAAGTCACATATCAGGCTGTAAAATGACATGATTTCCTTCCTCTTTCTTATTAATATACATGTATGTATGAAGGAGACAAATACCAGGAAATACTTAAACAAGAAAAGAGAAAAATACGAATATATATATATTAAAAGTTTAAAATTTTTAAAATTGACTTGAAAGTGTCTAACATTAAGTACATCATGCCATTTTATTGTCTCCCATTAGGAAGCTGCTCATTTTTTAGAGACTTGGGCACTAAGAGCACTGATGTCTGTATTATTTCTTTCATGAATGTCTTATCTGCATTTTGACTTTTGATTATATGAGGACACCCCCTGAGGATTTCAAAAAGGTATTGGATGTGAAGTCTTGACACACACGCACACCTACGGGCA
The DNA here is from genome assembly GCA_030544235.1 of Lepturacanthus savala. Taxonomy (NCBI): domain Eukaryota; kingdom Metazoa; phylum Chordata; class Actinopteri; order Scombriformes; family Trichiuridae; genus Lepturacanthus; species Lepturacanthus savala. The sequence goes on along the minus strand of CM060463.1, from coordinate 1,987,657 downwards.
ATTCCAAGCCTCCAATTAACCTCAGCATGTTTTTGGACTGTGGGAGGAAGCCGGAGAACCTGGAGAAAACCCACAAAAACATGAGGAGAACATGCAAACTCCACATAGAAAGGTGAACCTGAGACCTTCTTGCTATGAGGCAACAGCGCTAACCCCTGTGCTACCGTGTCGCCCCCCTCTGTTTTCAATAATAATTAATATACAACATTATTGGTGCTATGAGTGAGGCAGGAACAACAGTACATAAAGGGAAAATGTGTTAATCAGAGGACATCAGACATCACTTCTTCTGTTGTGTAAAGATGCACCGATGCTCTCTACAGTTCATCTGTTTGAGAGAATGTGCACTGTGATGTTCTATGTTTAAACAGATAGAATTGAAGCATTTAAAATATAACAGCCTTGTTAAAAACACTCAAATCTCACAATACGACAGCAAGATGAATCCATAACTGTGTTGTTACTGAGGTTAAGTGACCTTTTAAAGCAGACAGTAGAGGGAGAGCTCAGTGATGAAGTCTCTGCAACACTGAAGCTTCACCACTAGAGGACAGAGAAACATCACAGATACTGAATCACAACGCTGACACGACACGTCACCATCAGTCACTGACTGGTTACACACATTTAAATGGTTCTTCTCAGCACCTTTGATTTTATTTTGATGAATGAACAAAGCTTGTTTTAATTTGTTTACTCTTGTTGTTAAATTCATTAATTATTAAAGTTAGAGGTTCAGTTTCTGAAGTGTTGATTGTTCACATCAGTGACTGTTAGTGTGAAAATGATTTAATCAGTGATCTGATTACACCGCTAGTTGTCACTAACACTGAACTTTTATTGTGAAAATGTTTCACTCTCAGTGAAATGGACTGAAACAGGAATAAAGGCCTCACATGGAAGTTAAGGTCTTCTCCTTCTCCTGTACATCTTTATTTTAGCAACATCCCAAATTATAATAAACTTTTACACTGTGACAACTTTCACCTTAAAAAAGAGGAAAAGAGAAAAATGAGTCAGAACAAAAGATAAGTTTTGATATTTTATTTTTTAAAATAAGCATAAAATCAATCTGTTGAAAGCTGAAACTTGCTGCTCACTGTCACCCTCTGCAGCAGAGAGAGGAGCTGAAATCATGTTTCTAAGTACAGAAATGTTGTGGAAGCTGCTGTTAATTTGTCACGACTGGACGATGATTCTGGATCTAAATGCACGACTAAAATACAAATTATTAAAATAAATGAAAGAGTAGAACACAAAACACTATACAGAGGAAAATAAAAGTCGCTCTAAACAGAGAAAACAGGACATTCTAATGACATGAAAATCATTGTAAACAAGGAAACTAAGATATGTTTAAAAAAACAAACTATAAAACCTGAATATGGGCTGGAAATCGAGGAACATGAACATGAGCCTGATGATCAAGAGAATCAGAATAAGACAAAGTGGCACAGGACAAGGGGGACACAGACTGATATACACAAGGTAATGGGAAACAGGTGGAAACAATCAGGCCGGGGAAGACAATCACCCAGACAGGAGACACAGGAGGAAGGGACAAGTCACCTGAAACAAGAGGAAAAGACAGATTTCAAAGTAAAACAGGAAGTAAACAGCAGACCAGACTTAACAACAGTGCCTGGATATGACATTATTTTATATCAGCCACTGCAAAACCTGGAGGATGTGACATTTAGCAAAGTTTGAATGATCTCAGGTTATGATTGATGTGTGAAAATATAGAGTTTACTGCACAAGAAGCTAATCAGGATTCACTAAAGTGATTAATTACATATGTAGACATTTAAAATAACAGTTTCATGGCAGCTCTAATGCTAAATATCTGTTATATAAGTAACTGCAGTGGAACAAGAAGCTTACATTAGTAATAAAGAAAACTCACTAAATTACAAGTCAAATGAGTCACTGGTCACCTGATATTAAACTGATCTATAGAATCAATGATTCACATTTATTAATTAATTAATTACCAAGCAGTAACACACCTGTTCTTCTTATTCTTCTACTAATCAACCATTAAGACCCTTGCTATGGAGCTTCATTAGTAGAACCAGGTGTGTTCCTGCTTGGTTGGAACAAAAACCTGCACCACAGTATCTCTCCAGGACCAGGGTTGGCCACATGTCTTAATCTCTCAGGCAGGAATTTGTTGTTATTTATTTAATAAACTACTACTTTGACATTGAGGCTACACAGGTAACTATTGAATTTTAACCCTTAAACAGGCAATGTGCACCAGGAGATACACACTATTTAACATTCTAGTGGGTGCTGATTTTATCTCTTTTTTTATGAGATCGGTAAAAATGAATAAAAGCACTTTTAAAAGTGCTATTTGTAATGTAAATTATAATAAATATAATAATGCATAGTTAATCTGTTTATACCTCAATAGGCCAACATATCCTGGGAGATACAGCCCATAAAAGTATAAATAATATACAATACATACAAAATAATACATATAAAAATATATAATATACAAAATATTGAATATATATATATATATATATATATATATATATATATAGGTTTAAAAATATATCTTAGGCTGGACCTCTCCAATAATACTTCATAGGGACAACTCTAGCAATTATACAATCAGCAGTGAGTCAAAGATTCCTTCTCATTGTTTTCCATAAAAAACAAAACCCAAACAAAAACAACAGCCGATTGCTGAAATGTTCATGAGGTTTTGTTGACTGTGCTGTACAGTGCAGATGGATCAACTCCAGTTTCCTGACGTCTGGTTCTGAGAGGGAAACAAACACAATGAAGATGTGGTATTAAATCCTACAAATAATAAAGATGTGACCTATGTTCCTGTGTGAAGAGCCGCTCACCTCGGGGCAGCACCGGCTCCGTTAAATGTGACGGCAGCGTACTCCACCTCCTCTCGTACCACCTCCTCCTGAGCTGACCTGACGTTGGAGTAGAGGGGCTCGGCCTGGTTGTTGGAGAAGTGCACGCTGGCGTAAAGAAGCTCGTCTGCCTGGAGGGGGACAGACATGAGGAAAGAGCTGCTTTCTGTGAAGGACAAATGCTAAGACACAAAGTGCTTCACACTCAGATTGACTAGTTCATTTTAAAGAGCATATTTCAGGTTATTTAGTTTATTTTATTTTACAAAACGCCAGGGCTGCCCCTGGCCAAATTGGGGCCCTAAACAGAATTTTATTTTGAGGACTAGACATACAAGCAGATTATTAAGATTTGTTTTGATCTACATTTTATTTCATCTTATCTTGTTGTGAATTAAATTCACTAAGCAATGGCAACATTTCACCTCCATAAAATAGGCAAAAACCTCTGTTGGTGGTATAGAATAAACCTGAGCCAACACATGACACCAACTGGTCAATTACCTACTCTTATCTCTTTTTTTGTTGTGAGGAAATGCTGGTTTGGACTTAACAAGATGATGATTAAACTCTAATTGGCAGCCATGAGTTGAGTGTGAATCATTTGTGCATTTGCAGAAACTGTGTCCCCTTGTGTAAAATGGGGTGGTGCTGCAAAATGCATGTTATCTTCTTTATAAGACGCCATTTGAAAAGATGAGTGAGGATTTTAAGCATAGTGGCTAAAAACTTTTTCCACCCCCAATGACTGATAAAGCAAGAAATTCCATTAATTAACCCTGATATGGCACATCTATGAAGTGAAAACCATTTAAGGTGACTACCTGAAATGGTAATTCATCAAGAGAATGAGTGTGCAAAGCAGTAATCAGAGCAAACTATATTATAGTTTGAAGAAACTATACTATAAAACATGTTATTTCACCTTTTTTTGTTAAGTACATATCACCATAAACATGTGTTCATTCATAGTTTTGATGCCTTCAGTGAGAATCTACAATGTAAATAGTCATGAAAGTAAAGAAAACACATTGAATGAGAAGGTGTGTCCAAACTTTTGACCTGTACTGTATGCTCTTTAAGATCCTGACTGCCTCCTCACCTTCTCTCTTTTGTTGTCTGCTCTGTCCTCTTCCTCAGACACTGGGTTGGAGGATATCTTTTTCCTGGTCAGGAGAATTCATTTAAAAACCCAAAGGAGTAATTTTTGTGATTAGTGAAGCAGAACCACTTACCTCATCCACAGGAAGACAGAGAGGATGATGATAGACAGGAGAACAGCAGTTGTTATTCCAGCTATTAATTTTCCTGCTCCTGGTGAACAGTGATATAGAGAAAACAGAGAGTTAATGAGGGTGTTATAACATGCTGGATCAACTCTCCTCTTTTCCTACAGCTTCCACTGCACAGCTGGAGGTACATACATAGATATTCCACTGTGTGAAACAATTAGTATATCTCTCTTATATGAGACATGACGTAATGTGTGCATGTGTGTGTGTGTGTGTGTGTGTGTGTGTGTGTGTGTCAATGAGCATCATTTACCTGTCCCAACACTCAGCAGATATAAGGTGGAGTTCTGACGTCCTCTGATGTTCTGGGCTTCACAGTAATAATTCCCATTGTGTTCAGGTCTGAAGTCAGTGATGGTGAAGGTCTGTCCTGATGCTGTTGGTGAGTCTTCATTCTCCTTGTACCAGGTGTAGTTAGCTGCTGGGTTAGCATCACTGCTACAGGTCAGATTCACTGAACTTCCCTCCACTATCTCACCAGAGGGACTCACTGACACAGAGGGAGGCCTTGGACCATCTGGAGGAGAAGACATGAATTAGTTGGTCAACAGTTGAATAACTGACACCATGTAGAAGCAAATGTTAGAAACAAAGTGAGGAGTGAAAGTCGATTCACTTGTTGCTGCTCGTATTAAAACCAACATGTCGACATTTTGTCAGTGACATAGTTAACTCACACACTGAAGGAGAGCGGTAATCCTCATGTCCTTTCAAAGCACAGGAGATGTCGTCACCAGGATTAAACCGCCCTGAATAAAGAGAAGTTTCCTCCTTCACAACTTTCTCTCCGTTCTTGAACCAGACATAAGAAAAAGAACCTGCTGGACTGCAGCTGCTGACACATTCCAGCTCTGCCTCGGTATCAGACTGATGGACTGTTATTGTGTTCACCTGAACCTGGAGAGCTGGACATGAGAACAAGAAGAACATCAGCATCAGTAGTTCTCAATAATCAGACATGTACATGCACATCAATACAATAGGTTAATGTCATGATAAGTGATCATTAGAAACAAGTTCAGTGCATTTAAAATGACTAATGTTTGTGTATCAGTTTGTGTTCATCATTACCTGTGACAGTCAGAGTTGTTCCAGATAAACTACTTCCCCATTCAAACCTTTGTGTTTTGAATTTGAAGCGATACTGAGCTGAATCTGTGTCTCTCAGGTCAGAGATTCTCAGAGTGGAGCGTCCTGTCTGTGTTTGAATGACCTGAACACGACCTGCAGACTGGGAGTCTTTACTAATGTCCTCAGGCTGTGAGGGAATCTGCTGCTGATGATGATGTTCAGACCTGAACCAGAACATTGATGTTATAGGTTCATAGTAACTGTTGTAACTGTTGTAACTGTTGTAACTGTTGTAACTGTTGTATGAGCAAGAAATATCCACTGATGATCCTCTGGGGACACAGATGCTTCTATCATCGTAGTTCACTTTTCTGCAGGATTGACCAGAGACACCTGAAAGATAAAGTTGATTTCAAACATACATGATTATAAGAGCCAATGATGAACTAATTCATAGAGGATAATATATTGTGGTTATTTTAGTTTGTACATTAGTGTTAAAATGTTTCTATAATTGTGAACGTCCTGCTATCAGACATCTGTGTGTATTTGTAATGTTGATGGGAGTGTGACTTTAATTAGAAGTTAGTTGGAGTGTGACGCTTTAATGATGTAAGGATGATTTAACAGAGACTACAATACTAAAAGCACAAGGTAACACAATATTAATCAATCAACACTAAGGAGAAAGATAGAAAATAGTTTTGTCAATTATGATTGAACTGACTTTCTGAATGCAAGTTTTTCTTTTACATTTATCTTGCAGTCAACACAGTGAATGTGATATAAGATGCAACGTGTCTAAAATCTCATGTAGCTGTAGTTTGGTTTTGATCCACTTCTATGTCATTTCATGAATCACATGCTGACTCTGAGTTGTATACACGGTCTAGTACAATAGGTTAAAGGCTCCACTAGATGAGGTTATGTTAGTGGGAGACTGTGTTGTAAACTCACACACTGAAGGAGCAGGATGATGCTCAAATCCTTTTAATGAGCAGGAATAACTGTCAGTAGCAGGACGACAGTAGCCTCTATAAGTAGAAGATGTTTCATGCTGAATTTCCTGTCCATTCTTGTACCAGATGAAGGAAGAACTATGACGACAGATGCTGTGACACTCCAACTCTACCCAGGGTCCAGACCTATAGTCTGTTAATCTGGTCACCAGCACTTGCAGATTTGGATCTAAGAGGAAAAGTAGAGAAATATGAGTTGTTCGTCACAAATAACTAAAACAAAGGCAGACAGTTGAAATGACAGTTAAGACAAAGACACAAAATAATAAAAAAAAAACTTCAATTACATTCAATATTAATGGAATTCATCTCCATTATTTCAGCCATTCATTTGTAACCAGCTTGTTTAAATGTTGTGTATCAGTTTGTGTTCATCAGTACCTGTGACAGTCAGAGTTGTTCCAGATAAACTACTTCCCCATTCAAAGCTTTTTGTTATGAATTTGAAGCGATACTGAGCTGAATCTGTGTCTCTCAGGTCAGAGATTCTCAGAGTGGAGCGTCCTGTCCATGCTTGAATGACCTGAACACGACCTGCAGACTGGGAGTCTTTACTAATGTCCTCAGGCTGTGAGGGAATCTGCTGCTGATGATGATGTTCAGACCTGAACCAGAACATTGATGTTATAGGTTCATAGTAACTGTTGTAACTGTTGTATGAGCAAGAAATATCCACTGATGATCCTCTGACAGCACAGATGCTTCTATCATCGTAGTTCACTTTTCTGCAGAACTGACCATAGACACCTGAAAGATAAAGTTGATTTCAAACATACATGATTATAAGAGGAACTAATTCATGAAAGAACCTTTTTAAACCAGTAAGGAATGAAGTTTAAGTTTAAGTTAAGGTCCATGTTGTTGAAAGGCTCCATAAATGTTGTTCAGTTAGTAGAAGGCTGTGTTGTGAACTCACACTCTGAGGGAGACGGGTGATGCTCATGTCCTTTAACAGCACAGGAATAGCTGTCAGCAGAGTTAAAGGTGACTTCATGAGATGATGGTTCTCCCTGAATTTGTTGTCCATTCTTGTACCAGATGTAGGAAGGATGATCAGGTAGAAGACACCTGCTGTGACACGTCACTGTGGTGGAACCAGATGATGAAAACCTCTTCACCTGCAGATCTGGATCTGTGAAGCGGGAACAAAACTGTTCATTTAGACAAAGCTGCCAACATACACAAACACTCAGATACATTCATTTTATTGTTTTCTAGGTGTTAAAAAATTGTAAATTAATAACCTGAATGAAAATGTTACCTGTGACAGACAAAGTGACTCCAGGTGAACCAGTAAATCTCCCTCCTGATTGGTTTGTTATGAATCTGAACTTATACTGAGCTGAGTCTTCCTCTCTCAGGTGTGTGATTGTCAGAGAGCAGTTGTTCTTATCACAGTGATACTGAACACGACCTGCGTACTCTGAGTCTGTTCTCAGGTCCACAGCTTCTTTATTCTTCTCTTTAGTGAACCAGAATGTTCTGTTAACTTCAGCATCACGGTAATTTCCTTTGGTTGGGTATGTGTAGGTGCAGCTCATTCTCACTGTTGATCCTTTTAAGGCACAGATCTGAGTATCAGTGTAAGTCACTCCCCAGCCATTCTGACCCTGTACCACTGTAACACAGAGCACATCAGAAACCACATTTAGAACAAGTTAAGAAGCAGTGAATAGGACAAAGTGGATCATGGCACCAACATGATTTTTGTCTGCAGTCATTGTCCTACAAAGCTCCTCATGGTGCATCAATCTAACTAGAACTGAAGTAATTCAGTATTTTATCACTTGTTACTGATGAGTCTTTCAGCTTTAGTCCATTTATTCTGCTCATTGTTGTATTATTAAAAAGCTAAAGCTGAACACCTGAAATGTTTCTCATGTGTTATCAACCAAGTCCTTCAAACATAAATGAGTAAACAGGTTTAGAAAAGTCCAGACATTAAGTTCTTTTCTGAGAGTAAAATCTTTAGAATTTTAGTGCAAAGAAAGAGTTTTAGATGCTCTTTACAGTTAATCTCTGTATGAGACTATTAGACAGTCTGAAGGTGCAGTGAACAAACAAGAATGTATTGAAGAGAATAAAGAGTCTGTGGTTTTCATGGTTTGTTTCCTCTCTGTTAGTTGTTTGGTCAAGTTGCTGCTGGTGTGAAACACACAGAGAAATGCAGGATATGACGTGATGGAAACTTCTCTGAGAAGCTAAAAACAAATTCACACGTTTTTCTCAGGGTGGAGTAAGTGCTATAACTTTACCAGCTAAAACATTTGACTAGCTCTACAGAACCGAATGCGGAAATAAACCATTTAAACATGATAACTAGATGAAATTCTCACTGCATCACTACAACCATCATACAACTGTTCATATATGCAAATGCAATATGTATGATTCTTACAATTCATGAAGGGAGGGTGGACACAGTTCAAACTCTTCATATAATATTATTAATGAATTCAGCACTAAATAGTGACATTATTTTAACTGTGTTGCCTTAAACCAACAGCTTCAGTTCACACAGAAATAAACCAACCTAGAAAAGTTCTGATCCGATATTTTATGTTGACTTTCTTTAAATCTCTTGATGCTGCTCTGATTAAATGTGCTGAATGCCCTACAATGTAAATGTAGATATATACAGTACCTGACACTGAGAGGAGGAAGACGACAAATCCACTCACTGCTGCTGTTAAACTCATAGCTGCTCCTCTCATCTCTGTGTGACGTTCAGACACGATAAAATACATCAAACAATGGACAAAACATGTAAAAGACACATCAGTAAACTATTGTATTTACAACAGAGACGGATGTCGTCCGTTCAGATGCTCGTCCTCTGTGATCTGTGAGCTGAAGTCACATATCAGGGTCTAAAATGACATGATTTCCTTCCTCTTTCTTATTAATATACATATGCATGAAGGAGACAAATAACAGGAAATACTTATATTAGTGTTGTGGTCTGCTAGTTATGAAACAAGAAAAGAGAAATAAGGCTTGTCACAGATGTGTGATATTTGGTTTGATGTGTCTCCTGCACTTCTAGTGCATCTTAACACTCCATATAGAGTAAATAACTCATATTATTTCTGAATTGGCCACCCAGCCATAATAATATATTAATATATTAAATTACAACATTCCCAAAATACAAGGTGTAAACAAGTGACATACGTTTATCATAAAACCATGCAAATTATGCTTAGAGCTAAATCCAAAATGCTCCCAGACTCAATACAGAGGTTCTTTTCGATTCAGGAGACACTATGTAATCTCAGAGGTGTTTGTACATTTACTGTACAAAAAGCTAAAAAAGCTATATGATTAAGCTATAGACTGTAAATCTATTATTAACACATTTACCTGATGAAGGTAAGGTGGAATAGTAACATTACTAGTTTCCATGACATCCACTGTTAAAACTAAGCTAGTGCTGGCTAATTATTGATTAACTAACGATGTTAAGCTAGCGGTTAATAATGTTATCGATCATTGTTCTGTAACAGAACCATAATATCATGGTATCATCTTTACTGTAGCATTACCTCTCATTTTGTCACGTTTTTCCTCCTCTTCTTTTCTTTTCCTCCCCCACTAGGCAGCAGACAGTTTGGGACGTTTTAGCATGTTTTTGAGCTTGTTGAAGCAATACAAACGAAGTAAAGTAGCAGGTAAAGTCTGATTAGGAAAGAAGGAAGAGTCTTAGGGAAGTAACATCTCGTTATTATTATTATTTATATCTACTATATTGTTGGGCTTTTTAAGAAAATCCTAACAATACATACATCAAATCCACCGGCTCGGAATATTGTGTTATGACTTTTGGCGGGGATTCCCGTTACCATGGCGACTACGGCGACTACGTTACTATGGCGACATAGTCGGTTTCTTGAACTTTCAGCATAAATAAATATAAATAAATAAATAAATAAATAAATAAATAAATAAATAAATAAATAAATAAATAAATAAATAAATAAATAAATAAATAAATAAATTTATAAATCAGTATGAAACTGTTCCTGACAGATTCTGGTTCAGCACATTAAACACAAAGAAATAACACGTTTATTTAAAAAAAGCCACATGATAATATTTAATAGACTTTATTTATATAGAGATTTATTCCAAAGGATGTTACAATATTATTTGGTTGAATTCTGTTTGATATTCAAAAATTCCAAAATGATCACAGGTGAGTTTGATTGTTTCTCTGCAGGTTCATGTTATTTATCCAGTTTATTTATCCAGGAACTAACCTGGAGGAATAAACCTGAGCTGCATAATGAAGTAATGAAGCTGGAAATAAATAAAAATTACAAAAGAGAGCAAAGAATCAGAGTTTGTTTGCTGTCATAGCTGCACACGAGTGGAAAGTTATTCCATCAAAGTATTAAAACACAATTAATATTCTCACTTAAATAAATTATTCAAAGGTACAAATCCTCTGCTGCATCAGCCTGTGTCTGTGTTTCTGTCAGCTTTCTATTATCAGTCTGTATCTGTGACAATATTTATACTGATGAAGTGGGTGTTTTCTATTAAAAAAACAAATATATTACACTGTGATTGTACCTGAATAATTATAAGTAATGAATAAAAACGTGATTGATTGAAATATCAACAGATCCTTTGATAAAATGTGTCAACAGACAGAAAACTTAAATGTCCAAATGAAATCCTACAACAATGACTTTAAATATTTAAAAGTAGTTTACTCTGGTCCATCTTAGAATGGCAGAATTTCTTTTTACCATTATTTATTCCACTATAATGCATTTGAGGTCAGTGTGAGATTGTAGTTATTGAAAAAAAACATGTTTAAGATTCAGGAAGTTTGAAGTTTTATACATTTGTCTGTTTCTTTACCCATGAAACCAGCTTTAAAACCACCTTTTGGATAAATAAAAAACAGACAAACTGCTGCAAACATGTCTTCACTCTTGATAAAAACTGATCGTCACAGAAACAAGAGAGAAACACACACTTCAGGATCCAACTTCAAGATCATCACCGATGTCTGCAAAAGAGAGAACACATTACAAATACTAATTATATTCAAGACAACAACTTTGGAAACACAAATTCTACATTAAATAAAAACAAGTTTGATATTTTTTAATTAAAACACATTCAAGAGACAATTATCTTGTTTAAATGGTTGTACCATTGTTTTGGATTCCTCTTAAAGTCATACTTTAATACTTAAATGTTTTACTGGCAGGGCGACATGGTGGAGCAGTGGTTAGTGCTGTTGCCTCACAGCAAGAAGGTCACAGGTTTCAGTTTAATGCTTCACCATATTACCTGTGTTAGAACTACAAATAAGACTAACTACATGAAACCTTCATGAGTTTATTTTACAGTGGTGGTGTGACAATTACTGCTGAGCCACCAGGGATTGATAAAACTGGATTCTGATGTCTGCACTGCAAATAAAATATCTTCTTGCTTGTTAAAACGGTTTAGTCTATCATTAGAATAAACCTATTTATTCTAATAGATAAATAAATAAAAATAGGTCCAACAAGACAGAATTGAATGACTACCCCACATACAACCTGTCATTGCCACCCAGTGTTCAACAAACATTACTGCAGTTTCTTTAGTCGTAGACAAATTAATCAATTAATTAATATTCAATAACATGAAGCAGCTGATTGATGATCAACATGTAAACTGTGAGCAGGTTTGTTATCAGACTGAGATGAAGCAGAGAAGCTGTAATCACATCACATCACCTGTGTAGAGATGATTGATCACTGATCTCTGATCATTATTAGGATTCATGTTTCTGTATTGATGATGTTTATTGGAAGATTCCTACGTGATGACGTCACCTACCCGATAAACTACAGCACGTGATCATTTTTATTCCGCATGGATCCAGACTCCTGCAGCATTTGCACCTTTTAAATCCAAGCCAGTAATAAATGTGATTGAGTGTGATCATCAGTCGCAGTAATTAGTTTTCTCACCGTTTCCATCAGCAAACGTTGTTCCAGAACAAGTCAGGAGAGAGAAACACACGAGAGGAAGAAGATCCATAGTTGTTGATGTGAGCTGGAGATGAAGCATCACTTTGACTTCTCTGTAGAACGAAGCTTTAGCCTCCTGACACTCACTGATTCATCCACTAACACTTTCAGCTGCAGCATCCGGTACCAGCCCTTCACAATAAAAGACTCAACTAGACATACTGTGTCACGCTGCTTCACAAATTCTGCACTGAGAAGAGACAAGAGAAGAAGAGAAGAATAGAACTCATGTGAAAATACTCAGTCTGATACACACACACACACACACACACACACACACACACACACACACACACACACACACACACACACACACACACACCACACTCACCACATACCACACCCCACAATCACCACACTCGCACAAGCACACACACGTCACACACATCACACTCACCACAAACACACACACACACTGACACTGCACTCATAACACCACATCACAAACTTCTCGGTTGAGCAGGGTGTGTGTGTGTGTGTGTGTGTGTGTGTGTGTGTGTTTTCTACACGTTCTGCTGTTATAAAACATCTAAAGGTAAAATCATATCAGTTTAGTTCAGTACAGTTTTTGTGAGTTTAAGGGTCTTTGACATGAAACAGTCTGAGAACTGGTTTAAAGCAGCAATGGCTGCAGGGATCAGACGAGTCTTCCTGCATTTTAATGTCCTATATTAGTTCAAACTTTGAAAAAATAAATAAAAGTGATGATAGTGTCTCAGCAGGATTTTAAGATGATCATTATACAACAATATGTTTCTAATAATAATTAAACTATATTTAAAGTGAGTTTTCTGATAATCAGATAACTATACCATTATTACAATTATATAATATATCTTTAAATTAATTGTTATGACAGATTATTGATTCTGATTCAATGTTCATTATTATTTGATATTGTAGAAATGATTTGAACCTGTGATAATTGTTATTTATAACCAGTATCTTAATCCTTAAGGCAGAAAGCAAATAGTTTTTCTCTGTGTGAATCACATCCTGCAGTTTTGTGGTTCAGGTCCTACTTTGATACATGACTTTATTAATGGTTAATAAATACTAATAATATTTACTATATTAATTAATTAATTATTAATATTTATTAATGATTTTTCAGAAATAAGTGTGTATCATTCACAGTTAAATTAAATTGTTTTAAGAGAATATTCACATGATTTCTACTGTTTTTGTGCAGAGTGGAGTCTTAGGCTTTTATTGTGAAGGTCTGGGACCGGATGCTGCTGCTGCTGCTGCTGCTGTGAAAGTGTTTTTCTGTGTGAATCCTATGCTGTAATTTTGTGGTTCAGATCCTACCTGCTTTTATAGATTTATAAGCATTGACATTAATTCATTAATGGTTATTAAATATTTATACCATTTTAAGAGCTGATGATTAACAGAAAATATGACACCTTTACAATTCTAAATTGTTTTGAGTCAGATTGTGTTTATCCACATATGATTCTTTCTGTTCTGCAGAATTGATGAGTCATAGTCGTTCATATGCACTATATGTGGATGAGTCTTTTATTGTGAAGGGCTGGTACCGGATGCTGCAGCTGAAGGTAGAGAGAAGTGCAGAGAAGTCAAAGTGATGCTTCATCTCCAGCTCACATCAACAACTATGGATCTTCTTCCTCTCGTGTGTTTCTCTCTCCTGACTTGTTCTGGAACAACGTTTGCTGATGGAAACGGTGAGAAAACTAATTACTGCGACTGATGATCACACTCAATCACATTTATTACTGGCTTGGATTTAAAAGGTGCAAATGCTGCAGCTATTATGAGTATAAGAGCCAGATGCGTCATTTGATTATAGTCAAGGTGTGGCACTCTTCATACTTTCACTTTTGTACACACATGCTAATTATAGTTAGGGCATACTTACTCATATTAATCAGTAAATGTTCAATTTAACAGGTCAATATGACTAAGGCTGATTTGTTTTGTGTTATTTACATATTTATACACATATTGTACTTGTAATTTTTTATCATTTTAAAAGAAAAACTGAGGTTTAACATCATTGAGGCTATTTGTCATTGTTCCAATAATCCTAATAGACACTTGCCTGAAACATATGTGTCCACTCACATGTTAAGATTGTTAAAAAACCTAATTTATGGTTCATTTAGAACAGGAAATGTGATTCATTTATGAGTAGCTCAATCTGAGGGCTGATATTGTGCATTAATAGTGAATATTGATAAGATATAACTTGTTGATTTTATTATGAAATCTCACCAGACTGTTGCAAGAAAGAGAAAATTATTTTTTGTCATTATTTATGATTAAAGTTATTGTTTAAGACATTAAAACCATTATTTACAACAATAAAGTCATTATTTATGAGATTAAAGTCATTTCTTACAAGATTTAGATCATTGGTTTTGAGAACATAGTCATTATTTCCAAGAAAAAAAAACGAGATAAGGAGAATGACGTTATATTTATTTGTGATAATAAAGTAATTATTTACAATGATAAAGTCAGTAGTTACAAGATTAAAATAGTTATTTATGAGATTAAAGTAATTACGAGATTAAAGCCATTGAGAACATAGTCATTATTTACAAAAAACATCAGTAGTTACAAGATTTAAATCATTTTTACAAGAATAAAGTCATTATTTATTAAATAAAGTTAGTAGTTACAAGATTAAAATAGTAATTTATGAGATTAAAGTATTTATTCATAAGATTAATGTCATCAGTGCTTATCAGTGTTGTGCCTCAACTCTTACCCTGATTGAAGTTGAATATCTTCAGCTGTACGTGTCTTTTTCTGGGCTATATCATGTGATTCACATGTGTATGAAGCAACATCTTAATGGCGGCCTCATCTAACTCCACCAAGAGATTAGCCATGTATAGGCAGGTTAGAGAGGCCATCACTGCATCTCTGTATGTCAGGGTTATTTCATAATTTGATCGATTAATCATGTTCTATTTCTCAGATGGGAATAATCGTTAGTTGCAGCCTGACTTAGCTGATGTGTAATTGACAGTGAAGATACCTGTGGATGAACGAACTCTGGGAAATCAGTAAATTCTCTATGAACTGTAAAATATGGATCTGAAACCTTGAATAAATGTATATTTTGCCTAATCTGTTTTTTTTTTATATATATATCAAAAACAATTTCTACAACTCAACAAGAATGAGACGACCTGGACGACCAATACAAAAAATTAATCAAATACACCATCAAACAACTAGGACACTCGTAATGGACAAATTATGACCTGCACATACACCACAATAAAAAAATAGCTTTTGTTTTGATGCCAAATGCATAGCCGGAACTACTTTCCAGAGTCTCCTTAAGGCATTTGCAGCAAAGATGTGCATCAAACTGGTTTGGCCACTATGAAGCCACTCCTTCGGTGCCTTCTGTCATGCAGACAGACCCAGCCATGTTTCTTTTTCAATGCCTTTGCAGATGGAAGGAGGTTTTCATTTAAAATCTCATGATACATGGCCCCATTCATGCTTTCCTTTCCTACATGGATCAGACGTCCTGGTCCCGTTGCAGAATAACAACCCCATAGCCTGATGTTTCTACCCCATGCTTCATAGTAGTTATGTTGTGCTTTGGATGCAACTCACCATTCTTTCTCCCCCAAACAAAAAGTTATATTTTGTGACCATATGACATTCTCCCAATCCTGGATCATCTAAATGCTCTCTAGTAAATTTTAGATGGGTATGTATGTGGGCGGGGCTATAAGGTCATGTAGGTAAGCTCACCTGGGCAGGTGTGTTGATTGCATTACTTCAGACTACTTTCTAACCTGATTAATCTGCATGTGAACACACTGATTATTCCATGTTTATGTCTTCCAGGACCAGCTGTCATCAAAGTGGTGGTGGAAGAAGACAGTGATGCTGTTTTAAACTGTTCCCTCAGCACCACGAACATCAAGGAAGCTCTGTTTGACTGGAAGAAAGATGGTCAGAAGGAGGTGTTCCTGTATAATGCCGGCCCTGTTTACATCGGTGCTCATCCAGGTCAAGATGAGCAGTTCAGAGGTCGAGTCTCACACTTTCCAGAGCAGCTGGAGTTGGGTAACGCCTCCATCATTATCAGAAAGACACAGGTGACTGACAGTGGAAACTACACCTGTGATTTTCCACGTCTTCAGCCAAAAAGACGATCCATCGTTGCTCTTGTTGTTGGTGAGTGATTCCATGAGACAGTTATAAAGACGCCTGCTCATTCACAGACGTGACTGGTTCAAGTGTTTGACTGTAACCCATCAGGGAACAAACCAGTCTCCTCTGTGAATGTGCTGCCAGTGTAAGCTAGTTATTGTTAAAACTGTCTAATAAAGAGGTAATAAGGTTCAGTTTTTCCCAGTATTACAGTATTACATGTCTGCCAAGTTGATGATACTTGATGAACACTAATTCTGTTTTGTTTTTCCTTCTAGATCCAATCTTAACCTCATAGGGTTCATCACAGTTATTTACACTTCTGCCTCTTCATACCTACACATTTTATTGTTGATGATTCAGTGACTGTGAATAACTGAAACACGTCCACTGCATCACTGTAAAGTAAACTCATGAAGGTTTCATGGAGTTTGTCAGTCTTATTTGTAGTTCTAACACAGGAAATATGGTGAAGCATAAAACTGAAAAACATGGCTGATTTCTTGTTATTTACTATTATTTTCATATTTTTCATACAGTTAATCAACCATAATAAGGACTATCAGGCTGAAATTAACAATATACGTCCATCAACATGTCTACTATATCTGTACCAAATTTCATGTTGATAGACAGAAGTGTCTCTGAGATATTTCAGAAAGAGCAGTGATGAGCATCTCTAACAGGTGGATACAGAGTTCTATAAAACCTCTTTAAAGTTAATAAATAATTATTATAAATACGTGTAATAGTGCTGATAAATGTTCTTAAATGTTAAAGTTGGTAATAAAAGAAAATTCCTAATATCTATATAAAGATTTACATATTTATTATCATTAAATCATGTCTCCTTTCACAGATTAAACAGATTTTCTCTTATTTGGGTGTCTCAGCACCACAGGAAGTCAAACTACATTAACTTCCATATATGGTTCGGCGGGTAATTTTACCGGCTACAAACTCCGAGTGTTTTCACGGCGCAGAATTTCTATTGGATGACAACAGCTGTCAATCAAACTCAGGTGGGGCTCCCTAACAGATGCCCTCCTCTGATTGGCTGATGGAGTTAAAAGTCTGGCAGGTTCGTCACTTTATGTCGCAGCAAGATGCGGATTGGTTCGTTTTGTTCCTGGGCGTTTCCTGATTTCACTGATACTGAACATCATTGGTCAAATGATTTATTGATCCGTTATATTTCCCCAAATGTCGATTTTTTCGGAAGTTTAACGAACTGCGCCAAAACCAAACGAAGGAAATAATTAACGTTTATTCAGATTATTTTAATTTCCGCTAGAACGTCTCTGAACTGGATTTAATCGGTGTGTTTTATTGTTTAAAACGAGTCCTCGTTAGTTCATGAATGTCTGTTATTCAGCCTTTAAAAGACTTTTAACTGCAGAGAGACAGGTTAGCAGCTCAACTGATAACTGTTTACTGCCGTAAAGTGGAACGATGCTGTTTTAATGCCGTAAATCATAAATTAAGACGCTTACGTCGGTTGAAAAAACGAAGATTTAATCTTTCAAACGAGGTATAATATGTGTGTACTGACATATACAGTCAACATGAAAACATGTAGTTTATTAATTTATTATTTTTACATGTAATACTCGGGTCGCATGCAACCTCCGAGGTTTAAAAGGTTAAAAATCAGAAACATCACAGGTGAGTCCTGATTATGATGACGTCACTGTCAGAGAATTAAATATCCTGCACGTGAAGATCTTATCCACTAACATCTGTTTGATTTGTTCTCATTTTCCTTGTTACACTTCTATAAAGACAGAGAATGGATGTTTTTCAAGCTGCATTAATCATGTGTATACAAAACTTAATGTTTGTTTCTTAATCCAGTTTATTGGTCGGTGTATCTTAAATAATTCATTAACATAACATAAACACGTTGACATTGAGGGAACAGCTGTGCAGTTCAATGGAAAACACACAAGCTACTTGAGCTGCAAAGTTTAATTGATTATTAAGTTAAGACAGAATTCACTATTTTAATTGACATAACTAAGTTTTAATTTTCCAAGAACAAATTCTGGTTCCAGCTTTTTCTGACAAACGGAAGGGAATGAAGGGATGAGCACAACATATACATATACAACACAATATTACATTAATAAATGGATATTTATATATTTACAGGTGCAGCTCCAGAGCCATACATCACAACACTTGATGAAACACAGGATGGGTTTCTGCTGCAGTGTGACGTTAAAGGTGCTTTTCCTAAACCTGAGGTTCACTGGCAGGACAGTGAAGGAAACATCATTAATGCTGAGGCTCCACAGGTGACAGAAAGAGATCATCGCTTCTACATCACTCTGAAAACTACTGTTAACAAGGCCAGCCGCTTCCGCTGTGTAGCCACACAGAAGGAAATCTACCATCAGATCTATGCTGAGACATATGTGCCTCTGAAAGGTGAGTCTTTTCTATATTTTAATTCTTTAAATAACTTGACCAGTTCATGTCACGGTCATTCATCAGATGTAGGTGTGTACAGATTTAATAAATCTCCAAAAAGTGTAAACTGGGATAAAGGAACATTTGTACAAGTTGAAACTGCTTCAAAACTGAGTGAAAAACTCAAACGCACTGACTCATTAATCATTAATTAATAGTGGTAAGAGAACCAATGAGAAAATCTGCAGTAGTTTACAACAGCTGATCATTTACAGAAGGTTCTACAATTATACAGAAAACACACACATTCACAGGAATTAATTAAGGTAAATATTCTATTTGTTCACTCTAAATTCATTCTCTGATGTGACTATAATAATTATACTAAACTACTACATGTGCTGTACAGTTACATTCTGATTGTTATGTTTATGGTTTTTGTGAAGAGATTCAGAGAAAATTTTGAGGATAAAGCAATTTAGCAATTAAAAAGCACATTTAATGAACCTGTCCACTGGTTAGCTAATAACAAGTCTTACTTAATATGTGAAGTAAACATATTTATTGATTCTCAGAAGCTGATTATTGAATAATTAAGTTTCATATTTTATTCTGAATGTCAGAGAATTTCTCAACATTAGAGCTGCTCTTCAGATACAGAAAAGAATCATGTTTTGATACCAAATAAAATCCATAATCTGAGACTCTTATTCTAAAAATGACAGCGTTGACAGAACAAATCCTTCAGTATTGATCCACCTGCTGCTGGACTGTGTGTTACAGTAGTTTCCTGCAGCTGTTGAATGTTCAGACAGAATCTGACCAGTTATAACAGAAGTGGTTACCACAAAGAACCACAATTTAAACAGTAAAAATATTAAAATATAGTATTTTATAATGAATCGTCATCTGAAAAGTAACTAAAGCTGTTAAATAAATGTGTAGCATCAAATGGAAATACTCCAAAAATGTACTTAAGTAGAGTACATGAATAAATGTACCTATTTATTAGGACTGGAAGATTTGGGAAAATAATATAATTGTAATTTTTCCCTCAATATTGAAATTGTGATTTAATATGAAGTTGTTTTTTTTTTTTACACTTTTTTCCCCAACAAAATCTAATGAATGATTTAAATATGACCAACACAGCATTAGATATATTTAGTGTGAAATGTTCTTTCCCATAGACTGGACCTATTTGTTAGAATTAAATTCAAAGATGTCTAACTTTAACTAAATGACATTAATATTTAACTGTTGATCACAGTAACATCAGTCAGTGATCCCTGTCTTGATGTATTTGTCTCATCTGCAGCGTTGATTCTGGTCATTTTGACGACTTTAATGACTCAATAATTCCTGTTCCAGCTGCTCTGTATAGTCGATGGTTCTGAGTTGTTTCCACACAACAAAAACACCTTCACTTCCACTTTACTCTGCTCCTTGTTCCTTTAAACACTGCAGCGTTGGTTCATTGCAGCGACTTCCACTACGTTTAACTTCCTCTACTCTATCAGATCTCTGTTAGGACGCCACTAATCTTCTTACCCTCAAATCACACGAAAACTGCTCTTTTCTTTTGATTTTGTAGAAAGTCAAGGTCAGACACCTTTGTTAGTGGATTTTAGAGTCAAGCTTTTCCCAACGTTAGAAACCATTGTTTTCAATATTGGTTCAATTCCAACTCAACAACCTCACACACCAACAACATTTCTCCATTTTGACCTAAGTCGCACATTTTTAATTTAATAAAACTTGTTTTTCTCCTTGTGGAGAAACACAGACATGAGTTTGTTTCAGTTCAATGTGGTTGACACCAGAATCTCCAGATATTCAATGCAATGAGACTTTTACTGAAATATCAATGAAACACAGCAACAATCCAGATTCTGCAGGAACAGACTGAAGATCCAACATCTGCCTCAGCTTTTATAATAGTTAAAATCCTCCTAACCTGAATGTGTCAGTGTGTGAAACATCAACCTCTAAGCTGCAGGTTCAGCTGGACCAGTAATATCTTCTCTCACTGGTCCCTTTACCTCAATAAATAGTAATAATAGAACATTAATATTTGACTGATCATCATCATTCTGCATCATCACTGACAGCTGTAGAGTCAAACACCAGGAATTATCACATGTATAAAATGTGCAGCTTTACATAGTGAATTTCTCAGCATCAAGTAGTGAAGGTGTCATGGACTCTACTTTTAGTTCCATGGTGGGAATTGAAGTGTAAAATAAAGTGGATGAATGTTCCCACTCAGACTCTCAGATCAATGGTGGACAGTCACTATGGATCATTATCTAGTAAACAGGGAGGATTTCAGAAACAGCTTTAGTCTGGTTTTAAGTTGAGATGCTGCAGTGATTTCTGTGTTTACATTGTTGATGACTTTCTGATAGAAAACAGCTGCTGATGTTTACTGGTCAATAAATAACACAGTAATAAGGATTTGACTAGTAAACATATTCCTTCTGTTTTAAAGTTGAACCTATTCCAGTAAATCACTAGTGTGAAACTACTAAGTTATTAAGATGTTAGTCAATATTTCACACACAAACCCAGTAAAAGACAAAAAGCTGCTGCAGCTCAATCCTGAAGACAGACATGGTAACACCACATGTGTCTGAGTTCCACTTTAAATCATTACACTCAATATCATTTAATGACACAAGTACAAAAAGGTTGTGAAAGTGAAGAATGAATGAACAAGTGAATCAAAGTAACCAGTAGAAGTTCCTAGTGGAACTAGACCTGCTGCTCTCAGCATCACTGATGATGACTCAGCACTGATTGGAATGATGACATGAATATTGATCCTGATCAAACCCAGCAGCTGACTTCCTGTCTCTCTGCTCCTCGTTAAGCTCCTCTCTTAACGAGCTCTGCCTCTAACATCCAACCAGCTCCTAACGCCCCCTAGTCCTCAGCTCTCTGAACTCATTAGAGAACAAAGGACGAGGCTCAGAGAGGCAGAGAGAAAATGTGGTAAATCCAGAGATCCACTGACCTCAGGAACTACCAGAGTCCCTCTCAGTCTGTAAGAAAAGGTTAAAGACCAGATCTTTACCAACACCTCTGTACTTCACTGGATGGACTGAATTCATTCATTTAATAGTAACTTTATAAAGTAGTGGTTCTTCTTCTCTGCATCTATACATCACCTCTGTTCTCTCCCTGTTGATCCTCAGTCTGATCAGACTGGAACTGAACTTTAGTCTGTTTACTCTCCTTGTTTCTACTGACTCCTCCTTTACTTGTTGTTTTAACTCTCAGATCTACGTCACTTTGGATAAAAGCATCTTCTATTTATAGCCAAGTGAAGGATATTGAACATATAGCTTTACCTCTTGTCTCATTACAGCTTATTTGATATTTATAAAACATTTGACCCAAATTGCATCTTTATTTAGCTCAAAGTTTAGTGGATTCCATGTTGTAGAGGTTTGATTTCTACGTACATACCTGTACTTTTTAAGGAACCGAATAACAAATAATGTTCTTCTTTATTCTTTGAGACCATAAAACACTTTTTTTTACCAGCTGCTGAAACCAAACAATTTTAATGTTATTTTTTCATTCTGGCAGCTTGGTACATTAGATAAATATTTTTCTTGCTGACATAAATTGGCCCAATTACACTTCTGTGTTTTACTTCTACTTATAATATACAAGCACAGGAAGGATGATTAAAAAACAAGTTGCAGTATATGTCCATACCTGTAATTGTTCTTCATGCTATGTTCACAGGTGCAGCTCAAGATCCATCTGTCACATCACTGCAAGTCACAAATGACCAGGCTCTGCTTCAGTGTGAAGTTCAAGGAGCTTTTCCTAAACCTAAACTCCACTGGCAGGACAGTGAAGGAAACATCCTTGATGCTGAAGAACCAAAGGAGACAGAAAGAGGAGGCAGCTACAACATCATCCTCCAAACTACTGTGACCAAGACTGATAAATATAGATGTGTTGCTGCACAGGAGGAAATCAACCATCAAACATATGCTGAGACACACGTCTTCATCGGTGGTGAGATTCTCTAAATGTTTATATATTACTATTATTTTAATTCTAAAGTATTATCAACATACATTCAGACTGAACAAAGTGAGTGAGTTGAGATCCATCATTCACTGTGTTAACGTGGTATAAAGGTTGTTGCTCCAACTGCAGCTCTGACTCCACTTCAGTAATCTACAGTCTGACTCTGTGGCCTCCTCCAACTAAACTGAGACAACAGCCTCCATCAGCCTCCATCTCCCCTCAGCTCCTGGACCAACACAGGACAAATAGCAGTGGATGAATGGAGAGTGTCAGTGTTCAGGAATAGAAGACTCTGAGAATTAGTGATGTCACAAAGATGTTGATACTACAACATGAAAAAAGTTCATATTCATGGATTTTGTTGCTGCTGTTATTATTCTTTGTTCCTCTTCTTACTTTGATTTGAGGGATAATCAAATGCTCAGTTCAGGAAATACAGTTCCCATAATGCTTCAGGGGATGTGAACAGGAAGTGTAGTGTTGCCATGGATACAGTGAGTCAGTGAGGGCTCCAGCTTGAGTCTTGTTTGCAGTGTAACATGATGTACAGACAACTATCAGTGGATCACTGTGATACTGAAGAAAACTAGTAAACGTGCTGATTGTCAGGAAGTTGTGGAGTTGTAGGCAGCGTCTTTATTCTCTGATTCTAAGTGGATTTATGGAGGTTTATTCACGATGCCCATCACACATGATGATACTGTCTGGAAGTGTAAATCACACAGTGAACATGAACCTCTCAGCTGCAGGTTCAGCTGGACGGGAAATCTCTTCTTTTACCAAAGCTGATCAATACTAGTGATGACAACAAGTATCATAAAGTGAAGATGAGCTCACCAGAGTTGATCCAGAGTCCATCGCAGACTTGTACTTGTGAGCCTGGGCTCAGGATGTAGAAAACCTGGACTATCCACAGATTTCCACACATGTGCAGATCTCAGGTCCGGCAGGAGTGAAGCAGAAGTCACCTGTAAAAAGCCTGAAGTAGAGAGACAGGACAGTGAGTGAAACATCCTTCCTGCTGAGGATCAACACGTGTCAGAAACAGGAGGAAGCTACAACAACATGAGCCTCCTCACTACTGGGACCAGAACCAAAACCAACCTCTGAGCTGTGCAGCCGAGCAGCAGCAAACTGCTCATAAGATCCATGCTGATATCACTGAGCTGCTGAGAGTCATTCACTGCTGCTGGAATCTGTCAGTCACTGGAGATTTTAGCAGCATCAACCTGGAGTTGTTCTCTTTGTGGAGTTAGGATGTCTCTACATGAGGAAACTAACACAGGAGCAGTTATGGTCACTATTTTTTTTATCTGTTGCAGGTTCCTCCACTGGATGGATTGTTGCTGCTGTTGCTTTTGCTGCTCTGTTTTTTCTTGTTATTATTATTCTATCTGTACTAATAAAGAAGGGATGCATCACACTAAGTAACAAGAAAGGTGAGTTTAAATAATGTAATAACATAATCATAATGCGCAAATTCAGATTCCTTATGTTTGTTTTACCTTTTTTTATTTTCGGCACCAATACACAAAACGTTTATATCTATTATTGATTATATTATAAATATTTGAATAAATATATTAATCTGTTTTAAATTGTTTATTCATACAGTTAGATCCATTCATCAGTGCAATTATATTAAATGGAGAGATTGGATTTTACCTTTTTTTTACTGTTAATGATCTAAGTTACATGTTTGATTTTATTATAATACATGTGAACCAATATATACATTATTAAGATAATTGTCTCTTACACATGTTTTAATTCAAACATATCAGACTTGATTCAGTTCATGTTTATTTAGTGTAGAACTCGTGTTTCCAGAGTTGTTCTAGTCTTTAACATCACTGTGTTTTCTCTCCTGCAGACAGAGGTGATGTGGTTTAGAAACCAGTCCACATCATCAACAGGAGACTTTCTAGCTGGACTCGTGCCTTGAAGTTGCTGCTGAAGTGTGTGTGTGCTCTAGTTTCTCTGTTTCTGTGAGGATCAGTTAGACTTTTAGACCAAAAGACTGAAGACATGTTTGCAGCAGTTGGAGCATTTAGTCTGATTCTCATTTATCCAAATGTTGAAGTCTGGTTTTATGGTTAAAGACAGAAACAGAAGATGACAATCTCACACATTAAACCTCATTAAGTCGTACTGTCTACTGGACTAGACATAGTCATAGAATTTAATTTGGACATTTTGAGAAATTCAATGTTTAATATTAGTTTTGTTCATCACAGGATCTGTTGATGTTTCAATTAATCAGGTTTCAATCAAGTTTATATTTTTCATGTATAATCATTCAGGTACAATCACAGTGAAATATATTTCTGTTTATTTAATTTACTGGTTATGGGAATGTTTGTCTTGATAAACATCAATGTAAATGAAGTCTTTCATATTTTATGTAAAGTACTTTGAATATAAACAGTTTTATACTGAGTTACATATTCAATTGTCTTTAAACTCATGTTAACAAATCGAGCACTTACCGAAAATCATGTAATTTTATCATTTCTATCAAAAGGTTTGAATAAAACTTAAAAAATATCAAACTGTAGTTGTGACTGTTTTGACATTTTCTTTTTAAACTTTGAAATAATAAAAGTGATGAAACTGTATTAGCAGGATTTTAAGATGTTTATCATTTAACATGGGTTTCTGATGAAGAATGAAACTGAGATAAACTGTACTTAAAACACATTTTTCTATCAGACACCTACATATTATATATTATTTAAAAAAACATATATAACCAGCATATTAACTCTTAAGCCACAAAACAAATAGTTTTTCTCTGAATTGTGTCCTGCAGTTTGTGGTTCAGTCCTACGTGTATTTAACAGGTTTATAACTATTGAAACATGGCTTCATGACTAATAAATACTATTTATTAATAACTTTCCAGAACAAAATGTGAATTAATTATAGTTTTAAGATGGAGAATATTCACATGATCTCGACTGTTATACAGAATTGATGAGTCATAGTAGTTCATATACAGTATGTATAGATGAGTCTTTTATTGTGAAGGGCTGGTACCGGAAGTGTTAGTGGATGAATCAGTGAGTGTCAGGAGGCTAAAGCTTCGTTCTACAGAGAAGTCAAAGTGATGCTTCATCTCCAGCTCACATCAACAACTATGGATCTTCTTCCTCTCGTGTGTTTCTCTCTCCTGACTTGTTCTGGAACAACGTTTGCTGATGGAAACGGTGAGAAAACTAATTACTGCGACTGATGATCACACTCAATCACATTTATTACTGGCTTGGATTTAAAAGGTGCAAATGCTGCAGGAGTCTGGATCCATGCGGAATAAAAATGATCACGTGCTGTAGTTTATCGGGTAGGTGACGTCATCACGTAGCAACCTCCCAATAAACATCATCAATACAGAAACATGAATCCTAATAATGATCAGAGATCAGTGATCAATCATCTCTACACAGGTGATGTGATGTGATTACAGCTTCTCTGCTTCATCTCAGTCTGATAACAAACCTGCTCACAGTTTACATGTTGATCATCAATCAGCTGCTTCATGTTATTGAATATTAATTAATTGATTAATTTGTCTACGACTAAAGAAACCAGGAAACATCCACATGAAGAAGCTGAACCAGAGAATGTGGATGTTACAGACATTATGTGTGATGTTGATCTGTGGTTTATTTGCTGCAGTAATGTTTGTTGAACACTGGGTGGCAATGACAGGTTGTATGTGGGCGGGGCTATGACGTCATATCACCTGGACAGGTGTGTTGATTGCATTACTTCAGACTACTTTCTAACCTGATTAATCTGCATGTGAACACACTGATTATTCCATGTTTATGTCTTCCAGGACCAGCTGTCATCAAAGTGGTGGTGGAAGAAGACAGTGATGCTGTTTTAAACTGTTCCCTCAGCACCACGAACATCAAGGAAGCTCTGTTTGACTGGAAGAAAGATGGTCAGAAGGAGGTGTTCCTGTATAATGACGGCCCTGTTTACATCGGTGCTCATTCAGGTCAAGATGAGCAGTTCAGAGGTCGAGTCTCACACTTTCCAGAGCAGCTGGAGTTGGGTAACGCCTCCATCATTATCAGAAAGACACAGGTGACTGACAGTGGAAACTACACCTGTGATTTTCCACGTCTTCAGCCAAAAAGACGATCCATTGTTGCTCTTGTTGTTGGTGAGTGATTCCATGAGACAGTTATAAAGACGCCTGCTCATTCACAGACGTGACTGGTTCAAGTGTTTGACTGTAACCCATCAGGGAACAAACCAGTCTCCTCTGTGAATGTGCTGCCAGTGTAAGCTAGTTATTGTAAAAACTGTCTAATAAAGAGGTAATAAGGTTCAGTTTTTCCCAGTATTACAGTATTACATGTCTGCCAAGTTGATGATACTTGATGAACACTAATTCTGTTTTGTTTTTCCTTCTAGATCCAATCTTAACCTCATAGGGTTCATCACAGTTATTTACACTTCTGCCTCTTCATACCTACACATTTTATTGTTGATGATTCAGTGACTGTGAATAACTGAAACACGTCCACTGCATCACTGTAAAGTAAACTCATGAAGGTTTCATGTAGTTTGTCAGTCTTATTTGTAGTTCTAACACAGGTAATATGGTGAAGCAAAAAAATGAAAAACATGGCTGATTTATTGTTATTTAGCATTATTTTCATATTTTCCATACAGTAAATCAACCATAATAAGGACTATCAGGCTGAAATTAACAATATACGTCCATCAACATGTCTACTATATCTGTACCAAATTTCATGTTGATAGACAGAAGTGTCTCAGAGATATTTCAGAAAGAGCAGTGATGAGCATCTCCAACAGGTGGCTACAGAACTCTATAAAACCTCTTTAAAGTTAATATATAATTATTATAAATATATTTAATGATGCTGAATAATGTTCTTAAATATTACAGTTTGTAATAAAAGTAAATGCCTAATATTTAGACAAAGATTTACATATTTATTATCATTAAAACACGTCTCCTTTCACAGATTAAACAGTTTCTCTCTTATTTGGGTGTCTCAGCACCACAGGAAGTCAAACTACATTAACTTCCATATATGGTTCGGCGGGTAATTTTACCGGCTACAAACTCCGAGTATTTTCACGGCGCAGAATTTCTATTGGATGAAAGCAGCTGTCAATCAAACTCAGGTGGGGCTCCCTAACAGATGCCCTCCTCTGATTGGCTGATGGAGTTAAAAGTCTGGCAGGTTCGTCACTTTATGTCGCAGCAAGATGCGGATTGGTTCGTTTTGTTCCTGGGCGTTTCCTGATTTCACTGATACTGAACATCATTGGTCAAATGATTTATTGATCCGTTATATTCACCAAAATGTCGATTTTTTCGGAAGTTTAACGAACTGCGCCAAAACTAAACGAAGGAAATAATTCACGTTTATTCAGATTATTTTAATTTCCGCTAGAACGTCTCTGAACTGGATTTAATCGGTGTGTTTTATTGTTTAAAACGAGTCCTCGTTAGTTCATGAATGTCTGTTATTCAGCCTTTAAAAGACTTTTAACTGCAGAGAGACAGGTTAGCAGCTCAACTGATAACTGTTTACTGCCGTAAAGTAGAACGATGCTGCTTTAATGTCGTAAACCCTAAATTGAGACGGTTAAATCGGTTGAAAAAACGAAGATTTAATCTTTCAAACGAGGTATAATATGTGTGTACTGACATATACAGTCAACATGAAAACATGTAGTTTATTAATTTATTATTTTTACATGTAATACTCGGGTCGCATGCAACCTCCGAGGTTTAAAAGGTTAAAAATCAGAGTCCTCACAGGTGAGTCCTGATTATGACGTCACTGATCACTAGGTTTTCAGTATTTTCATTATATTGAGACATGTTTCTATATTCAGATAAACCTCGATGATATTAATCAATTATATTATCTTTGTAAAATTAAAAACTAAATAAATATTTCTTTAGCTTATGTTGGTCCACACAGTCATTTAAATGCTCATCTGAATCTTCTATGAGGCTTCATCAGTCTGAATTATTCTATCAAGTGGGTATTTGACACATTTAGAGTATTGGGAGCATCAAATTCCCTTTCTGTGTTTCTCTGCTTAATCACGGTAGAAGTAGTCTACAGTAACAAAAGGAGGAACATTGACACTAAAAACACTGTAATATTGGAACATTTCTACTTTTTTTTTTTACATTTAGATGCTGAAGCTTTAAATCGGGTTCAGATCAACTTTTCAACATGTTTGCACAGGACTCTGGATTTTTGCCTTTTGCTTTGTAATTATTATTATTATAAAGGATCTAATAATGGTCAGTATGAACAGGAGATACAATTTACAGCCAGAAAGACATGTTTCATGGTCATGTTGACCCATGACTATTGTTTAAGGACACTTTTCCCTCTGTATATGTCCCTTTAAAACACTATAATCGACAGATGCAAACAGAAAAGAGATGAATACAAAACCATCACATTAACACATCTACTATCTATACTACAATATATTTATTCATAATCTGTTTATACATGGTTCACAGGTGCAGCTCCAGAGCCGTCTGTTATAATACTTAATGAAACAAAGAACGGGGTGTTGCTGCAATGTTCAGTACGAGGAGCTTTTCCTAAACCTGAGGTTCAGTGGGAGGACAGTGAAGGAAACATCATTAATGCTGAGGATCCACAGGTGACAGAAAGAGATCATCGCTTCTACATCACTCTGAAAACTACTGTGACCAAGACTGACCGCTACCGCTGTGTATCCACACAGAAGGAAATCTACCACCAGACTTATATTGAGACATATGTGCCTATGAAAGGTGAGTTGTTCTTCTAGTCACATTCTTTAAATAACTTGAACTGATCATGTTATTTTTAGCATGTTAAAGTGTTCAGACTGAACTTAAAGCTCAAACTCCTTCAAACTGGGATGAAGACACTTTGGCGTCAGTTGAAATAGTTTCAAAACTTAAATATTAATTTAAACTGAAGCTCTATGACACTATTTCATTAATCAATAGTTGGAAGAGGATGAGAGAGAGGATCAATAACAGGATGTGTAGTAGTTTACAACAGCTGAACAGTTAAAAAAGGTTAAAAAAGGTTCAACAAACACAGAGACTGAAAAACACTCCTCAAATTTACAGGAATTAATTGAGGTAAATATAAAGTTTGCTCATTCTGAATACATCATTATTCATGTTCTTAGTTTGTGATGTGACTATAATGATTATATTAAACTATTACATGTGCTGTACATGACATATACTTACATTCTGATAAATAAATGTAGTGGAGTAGAAAGTACAATATTTCCTTCTCTAATGTAATTGAGTGGATCTATAAAGTGGCATCAAATGGAAATATTTAGAATAAAAGTACTCCAAAATTGTACTAAAGTACAGTACTTGAGTAAATCTACCTAGTTACAAGGGCTGGACTGTTTGGGAAAATAAGTTAAGTGTGATTTTTGTTTTCCCCCAATATTGAAATTGTGATTTAATATGCAGTTTTTTAATTAATGTTTTATTTTACCCTTTTTCCTAAAAAAAAATATAATGAATGATTTAAATATGACCAACACAGCATTAGATATATTTAGTGTGAAATGTTCTTTCCCATAGACTGGACCTATTTGTTAGAATTAAATTCAAAGATGTCTAACTTTAAATAAATGACATTAATATTTAACTGTTGATCACAGTAACATCAGTCAGTGATCCCTGTCTTGATGTATTTGTCTCATCTGCAGCGTTGATTCTGGTCATTTTGACGACTTTAATGACTCAATAATTCCTGTTCCAGCTGCTCTGTATAGTCGATGGTTCTGAGTTGTTTCCACACAACAAAAACACCTTCACTTCCACTTTACTCTGCTCCTTGTTCCTTTAAACACTGCAGCGTTGGTTCATTGCAGCGACTTCCACTACGTTTAACTTCCTCTACTCTATCAGATCTCTGTTAGGACGCCACTAATCTTCTTACCCTCAAATCACACGAAAACTGCTCTTTTCTTTTGATTTTGTAGAAAGTCAAGGTCAGACACCTTTGTTAGTGGATTTTAGAGTCAAGCTTTTCCCAACGTCAGAAACCATTGTTTTCAATATTGGTTTGATTCCAACTCAACAACCTCACACACCAACAACATTTCTCCATTTTGACCTAAGTCGCACATTTTTAATTTAATAAAACTTGTTTTTCTCCTTGTGGAGAAACACAGACATGAGTTTGTTTCAGTTCAATGTGGTTGACACCAGAATCTCCAGATATTCAATGCAATGAGACTTTTACTGAAATATCAATGAAACACAGCAACAATCCAGATTCTGCAGGAACAGACTGAAGATCCAACATCTGCCTCAGCTTTTATAATAGTTAAAATCCTCCTAACCTGAATGTGTCAGTGTGTGAAACATCAACCTCTAAGCTGCAGGTTCAGCTGGACCAGTAATATCTTCTCTCACTGGTCCCTTTACCTCAATAAATAGTAATAATAGAACATTAATATTTGACTGATCATCATCATTCTGCATCATCACTGACAGCTGTAGAGTCAAACACCAGGAATTATCACATGTATAAAATGTGCAGCTTTACATAGTGAATTTCTCAGCATCAAGTAGTGAAGGTGTCATGGACTCTACTTTTAGTTCCATGGTGGGAATTGAAGTGTAAAATAAAGTGGATGAATGTTCCCACTCAGACTCTCAGATCAATGGTGGACAGTCACTATGGATCATTATCTAGTAAACAGGGAGGATTTCAGAAACAGCTTTAGTCTGGTTTTAAGTTGAGATGCTGCAGTGATTTCTGTGTTTACATTGTTGATGACTTTCTGATAGAAAACAGCTCCTGATGTTTACTGGTCAATAAATAACACAGTAATAAGGATTTGACTAGTAAACATATTCCTTCTGTTTTAAAGTTGAACCTATTCCAGTAAATCACTAGTGTGAAACTACTAAGTTATTAAGATGTTAGTCAATATTTCACACACAAACCCAGTAAAAGACAAAAAGCTGCTGCAGCTCAATCCTGAAGACAGACATGGTAACACCACATGTGTCTGAGTTCCACTTTAAATCATTACACTCAATATCATTTAATGACACAAGTACAAAAAGGTTGTGAAAGTGAAGAATGAATGAACAAGTGAATCAAAGTAACCAGTAGAAGTTCCTAGTGGAACTAGACCTGCTGCTCTCAGCATCACTGATGATGACTCAGCACTGATTGGAATGATGACATGAATATTGATCCTGATCAAACCCAGCAGCTGACTTCCTGTCTCTCTGCTCCTCGTTAAGCTCCTCTCTTAACGAGCTCTGCCTCTAACATCCAACCAGCTCCTAACGCCCCCTAGTCCTCAGCTCTCTGAACTCATTAGAGAACAAAGGACGAGGCTCAGAGAGGCAGAGAGAAAATGTGGTAAATCCAGAGATCCACTGACCTCAGGAACTACCAGAGTCCCTCTCAGTCTGTAAGAAAAGGTTAAAGACCAGATCTTTACCAACACCTCTGTACTTCACTGGATGGACTGAATTCATTCATTTAATAGTAACTTTATAAAGTAGTGGTTCTTCTTCTCTGCATCTATACATCACCTCTGTTCTCTCCCTGTTGATCCTCAGTCTGATCAGACTGGAACTGAACTTTAGTCTGTTTACTCTCCTTGTTTCTACTGACTCCTCCTTTACTTGTTGTTTTAACTCTCAGATCTACGTCACTTTGGATAAAAGCGTCTGGATGAAATAATATTTGTAGACTGACATTCACTAAGGAGATTTAATTTGATGTGAACAGTTTTAGGAGGTACAGTGATTACTGTAAAATGTGGGTTTATAATAGTTAAATATCATCTTCATCCATGTCTCTACACTGAGGGTCATAGATAACAAACATGTTAGTGATGATGTGATTTCCTGATGCTTCATTCACTGATTCTGGATCAGCTGAATGTTGGTTCATTACAGCAGAAATAACTTTATGTGACTATTAAAGTGAAGATTAATATGAAAACAACAGTGAACTTTTCTATCTGGTATGAAAATATCATATACAGTATTCAGATACAATATTTGATTAAAATGTCTTCCTTATGTTTTTAATTTTAATGCACTGTGTATGTATGCAGATTAGATTATAAAAGACACAAAAAATGTAGTTTAAAAAACAACTACAACATCCGTTTTTAATCCTGGCAGCAGGAGCAGACATCTATTACCATAGTGTTTGCATTGGTACCATATATTTGGTTGAAATATCTTCTATATGATGTAGAAGTAAAATTAATTCTTTTTTTGTTCTGTTTAATGTTTCTCTTAAATATGAAAAAAAAATAAATCCCAGGAATATCGTTCATGTCAATGAGAATATTGTTGTTTATTGTGTTCACAGGTGCAGCTGCAAAACCATATGTCACATCTCTTGATCAAACTAATGACTGGACTCTGCTGCAGTGTGAAGTTCAAGGAGCTTTTCCTAAACCTAAACTCCACTGGCAGGACAGTGAAGGAAACATCCTTGATGCTGAAGAACCAAAGGAGACAGAAAGAGGAGGCAGCTACAACATCATCCTCCAAACTACTGTGACCAAGACTGATAAATATAGATGTGTTGCTGCACAGGAGGAAATCAACCATCAGACTGAAGTTGAGATCTATGTGCATGTTCCAGGTAAAGTTCCTTCTAATCTTATTTTGATATGCAAAATGCTTTCAATTTCTTAGTAGGTCTGACTCATGTCAACATGTATTCAGATTAAACACAAAGTGAGTGAGTTGAGATCCATCATTCACTGTGTTAACGTGGTATAAAGGTTGTTGCTCCAACTGCAGCTCTGACTCCACTTCAGTAATCTACAGTCTGACTCTGTGGCCTCCTCCAACTAAACTGAGACAACAGCCTCCATCAGCCTCCATCTCCCCTCAGCTCCTGGACCAACACAGGACAAATAGCAGTGGATGAATGGAGAGTGTCAGTGTTCAGGAATAGAAGACTCTGAGAATTAGTGATGTCACAAAGATGTTGATGCTACAACATGAAAAAAGTTCACAGACAACTATCAGTGGATCACTGTGATACTGAAGAAAACTAGTAAACGTGCTGATTGTCAGGAAGTTGTGGAGTTGTAGGCAGCGTCTTTATTCTCTGATTCTAAGTGGATTTATGGAGGTTTATTCACGATGCCCATCACACATGATGATACTGTCTGGAAGTGTAAATCACACAGTGAACATGAACCTCTCAGCTGCAGGTTCAGCTGGACGGGAAATCTCTTCTTTTACCAAAGCTGATCAATACTAGTGATGACAACAAGTATCATAAAGTGAAGATGAGCTCACCAGAGTTGATCCAGAGTCCATCACAGACTTGTACTTGTGAGCCTGGGCTCAGGATGTAGAAAACCTGGACTATCCACAGATTTCCACACATGTGCAGATCTCAGGTCCGGCAGGAGTGAAGCAGAAGTCACCTGTAAAAAGCCTGAAGTAGAGAGACAGGACAGTGAGTGAAACATCCTTCCTGCTGAGGATCAACACGTGTCAGAAACAGGAGGAAGCTACAACAACATGAGCCTCCTCACTACTGGGACCAGAACCAAAACCAACCTCTGAGCTGTGCAGCCGAGCAGCAGCAAACTGCTCATAAGATCCATGCTGATATCACTGAGCTGCTGAGAGTCATTCACTGCTGCTGGAATCTGTCAGTCACTGGAGATTTTAGCAGCATCAACCTGGAGTTGTTCTCTTTGTGGAGTTAGGATGTCTCTACATGAGGAAACTAACACAGGAGCAGTTATGGTCACTGTTTGTTTCTGTTTCAGGTTCTGGATGGATTGTTGCTGCAGTTCTTGGTCCTCTTGTTGTTGTTCTTCTTGTTATTATTATTCTCTCTGTGCTCGTAAAGAAGGGATGCATCACATTAAATAGTAAGAAAGGTGAGTTGAAATAATATTTTGTGTCCTTATCATAATAATGAGCAGATAACATATTCTTTACATGTATCTCATGTTTCTTTTAACTTTATCTGTCTATTTGGAACCATACAAAAGCAGTTTTAATCTATTATTGATTATATTACAAATAAATAAAAGAAATATATGAATCTATTTCTATAGTTGTTTATTTTTGAGTTTCAAGTATAATTTAGTTACATACAAAGTCCTAGTACTTTAAATGGAGAGTGTAAATTTAACCTTTAAAACCTTTAAGTTGATTATCTAAGTAATACTGTTTATTTTAGTATAATACATATTAATTATGTCTTATGTGTTTTAATCCACACACATCAGACCTGGTGTAGTTCTTGTTTATTTAGTGTATACCTCCTGTTTCCAGAGTTGTTCTAGTCTTTAACATCACTGTGTTTTCTCTCCTGCAGACAGAGGTGATGTGGTTTAGAAACCAGTCCACATCATCAACAGGAGACTTTCTAGCTGGACTCGTGCCTTGAAGTTGCTGCTGAAGTGTGTGTGTGCTCTAGTTTCTCTGTTTCTGTGAGGATCAGTTTGACTTTTAGACCAAAAGACTGAAGACATGTTTGCAGCAGTTGGAGCATTTAGTCTGATTCTCATTTATCCAAATGTTGAAGTCTGGTTTTATGGTTAAAGACAGAAACAGACGACTTTATAAACCTGTGAACTGAGATTAAACTTCCTGTCTCACTGCAGCAGAACCAGGAGGAGACAGTGGAGCTGAATCTACTACATGATAATAAATAGAAAACACTGGAATGACCCAAAGAGAACAGAACAGTTTCAGCCTGAACCTCCTACTTGTTTCCCCCCAATCATTCAGCTACAATCACAGTAAATATATTTCTGTTTATTTAATTTCTGATAAACATCAGTATAAATATCATCACAGACACAGACGGACAATAG
Source organism: Lepturacanthus savala (assembly GCA_030544235.1). NCBI lineage: Eukaryota > Metazoa > Chordata > Actinopteri > Scombriformes > Trichiuridae > Lepturacanthus > Lepturacanthus savala. Next base: position 1,951,853 of record CM060463.1, on the reverse strand, counting down.
AAATGTGACAGAAACACAGAGTTTAACAGACTGATGCAGCAGAGGATTTGTACCTTTTAATGCTGACAGCTGATTATCAGTCAATCATTTCTTTAAGTAAAAATATTAATTGTCTTTTAATACTTTGATGGAATAAAGTTCCACTTTTGTGCAGAAACAATAAACTCACTTGAGGCACTTTGTGTTCATTTTGGGATTTAAACATACAATAAATTTAATATTGTGAAGTTCTTTAAATCTCTATATAAATACAGTCTGTTAAATATCATCATTCTACTTGTAGATCTTAAATATCCTCACTGAACTAAATCTGCTGTTATGCTTCAAATATGTGTAAAGATTTTACAGATGAACTGAAATGTGACTTTTTTATTTTGATATTTGTGTTTTAAACATTATTTTTGAATAAGCATGTGTTATTTCTTTGTTTTTATTAAGGTGCTGAACCAGAATCTGTCAGTAACAGTGTAAAACCGATCTATGAACTAATGATGATTGATTCATGCTGAAAGTTTAGGTTCATGTTAACTGATTGATCAGTTGCAGAGAATCATGTAATTTAATAATTTTTATTCAAATGTTTGAATAAAACATGAAAATGTCAAACTATGTTTGAGTGTTTTTGAAAGTTTGTTGAAACTCTTATGAGAAAAATAAGTGATTATAATGTATTAACAAGATTTCAAGATAAGAAGACATACAACAATGTGTTGCTGATGAAGATTTTATGGGAATAAAGCAAATAAAGACAGAATAAAACTATCAGATAATCCTTATTTAAAACAAAATCTGACAACTTCATAAATTGTTGTGATAGATTATTTGATTCCTGGCATTATAGAAATAATTTGAACATGTGATGATTGTTATTTATAACGAGCATCTTAATCCTTAAGCCACAAAAGAAATAGTTTTTCTCTGTGAGAATCATATCCTGCAGTTTTGGGAGGTTTATAAGCATTGATACATGAGTTAATTAATGGTTAATAAATGTTATTCCTGTTGTTCTTGTGCAGATGTGATGAGTCATAGTCGTTCATATACAGTATGTGTAGATGAGGCTTTTATTGTGAAGGGCTGGTACCGGATGCTGCAGCTGAAAGTGTTAGTGGATGAATCAGTGAGTGTCAGGAGGCTAAAGCTTCGTTCTACAGAGAAGTCAAAGTGATGCTTCATCTCCAGCTCACATCAACAACTATGGATCTTCTTCCTCTCGTGTGTTTCTCTCTCCTGACTTGTTCTGGAACAACGTTTGCTGATGGAAACGGTGAGAAAACTAATTACTGCGACTGATGATCACACTCAATCACATTTATTACTGGCTTGGATTTAAAAGGTGCAAATGCTGCAGGAGTCTGGATCCATGCGGAATAAACATGATCACGTGCTGTAGTTTATCGGGTAGGTGACGTCATCACGTAGCAATCTTCCAATAAACCTCATCAATACAGAAACATGAATCCTAATAATGATCAGAGATCAGTGATCAATCATCTCTACACAGGTGATGTGATGTGATTACAGCTTCTCTGCTTCATCTCAGTCTGATAACAAACCTGCTCACAGTTTACATGTTGATCATCAATCAGCTGCTTCATGTTATTGAATATTAATTAATTGATTAATTTGTCTACGACTAAAGAAACCAGGAAACATCCACATGAAGAAGCTGAACCAGAGAATGTGGATGTTACAGACATTATGTGTGATGTTGATCTGTGGTTTATTTGCTGCAGTAATGTTTGTTGAACACTGGGTGGCAATGACAGGTTGTATGTGGGCGGGGCTATGACGTCACAGAGGTGAGCTCACCTGGGCAGGTGTGTTGATTGCATTACTTCAGACTACTTTCTAACCTGATTAATCTGCATGTGAACACACTGATTATTCCATGTTTATGTCTTCCAGGACCAGCTGTCAACAAAGTGATTGATGACATTATTTTTTAAACATGATTATATAATGTAAGCTAGTTATCTAGTTATTGTAAAAATTATATTATATTATTATTATTTAATAAAGAAGTAATAAGGTTCAGTTTTTCCCAGTTTCTGCCAAGTTGATGATACTTGATGAACACTAATTCTCTTTTCTTTTCCCTTCTAGATCCAATCTTACAAATCAGAAACAGTCCAGGTGAGTCCTGATTACGATGACGTCACTGCTGCAGCTGAATCTACATCCGGGTCATCTAGTAATATAAAACCAGGATCCCGTTACCTTTCGCTACCTGTTGAACTACTTTGGGTGTGGAGCGCTTTCCTCGGACGTCCCGGAGTTGACAACCTATTTTCCTTGCACATCTGTGGTATATCTTATGTTTTACTTTTATTACACTATTATTATGTACTATTAATATTATTACAGCTACGTTTTGGTTTAGTTGTAAATAGTTATCCAGCCCATTTCTGTCATTGACGTATTTCTTCTCTACCCGTCTAACGTTAAACACAGGAAAAAAACAAAAGCTTCACGGTCCAGATGTGTAATAATAACATAATGTGTCTGTTTTAGCTTGTTGTAGTTGGGACTGTTAAGGACTTAAGGAGAACGTTGAGGGGGAAATAACTTAGTGCGACCTTTGGCCCACTAATTGTCAGGTAATAAAAGTTTCCTTTGGAATGATAAGTGTGTCCAAACCAAGGGGCAAACTCCAGGACTGATCAGTGAGCCCAATAAACCGCAGTTCCTTGAACGGATACTTGAGGCTGGTTGTAAAAGTTCTAATTCATAAAATATATATTGTGGCACGGAGGGACAGAAGGCCACCCGGCCAGTACAATGAGAGCTCAGACACAAGTGTGGAGTGATACCTGAGGGTGTGTTTAATTCAAACAGAAAGTCAACTGGAAATGGTTCAGGGTGTTGGAGCAGAGGGCTCAGGGCAGGTGTGGGGGTTTTGCTCCAGGTGAGAGGTAGGCTGGAGTGTCGGGTGGTCAGCTGAGTGGACAGAGGCTGGGGTTTAAAGCACCGGCAGCAGAGGGTTGGGGCTTCCTCCATGGCTCCGAGTCTGGGAAGAAAAGAGGCCAGAGTCAAGATGCTTTAGAGGTTTCTAATCAAGCAGAAACCCAAAATGTTAGCTGTGAACGTGGATCTTGGAAACCTCTATCCACACCTCTGAATAACTGTTGATTAAATCCAGTAGATAGTTTACAGCCTGGACACACATGACTTTCTCAAGGGTGTTGTGCGTTGTCACCTGGCAATGTTTGCAGTGATGTTGGCAGTAATTAATTAAAAAAGAGAAATGGTTCAGTTGCGAGACACAAAACGACAGACTCAGTTTCTTTCTAGGTGAAGGGAAATACAAGTCAGACGTTCTTCAAAACCTAGTGGCCATGCAGCACCGAACGGGTGGCTATTGCTGCCCTGACTATTTTGGTAAAATTTAAGTTGCTGACAAGGCTGTCTGGCAGCTGTTACTTCTTCTGAAGGAGTTAGTTGAGTTTGTATGTGCAGCTACCCTCTCAGAATCTCTGCTTTTACATGAAGGTGATGAAGAGTATGTGGAAATGAGTTATTTCAAAGAGTCACATTCCAAACTCAGGCCAAACATCATTACCTCCTTCACTATAACAATCTGAGTCTACAGTTTGTCCACTCACACATACTTGGACCATGTACCTTGAAAGTCAGACTCCATTAGCTTCTATCTAGACCTCTGTGATGGTGGCAGTTGACAACTTTGGACTAGACTCATCTAACTCAGTTGTTACAAAGTGCAGCTAAAGGCACTTCATATGCAAATGGTATGCTTGTCATACAGCGATTTATACCAAAAGATAACTCCAGTTGAGGGGAATGTCAAGCATTTTTAACGAAAGTGAAACAGTCCTGCTGTTTTGTGTGGATGAAAACTGCTAGCTGGGTACCTGAGCTTGGTGTCTATGAGATCAATAGTTCACAGAAGCTTGTTTGTGAAATTCTCGACATGCTAAACATTTGTTTCACTTTCTTTTTACCACAAAGGTGCAGGATCACTCATCCCACTCAAGCATAAGCCACTATGGATATGGAAAAAATAGCTCAGAACTCTCAGGACGCACTCATTGCTGAACTACGGGAGAAAGGAATTTGCAATGCAGATGAGCTCAAGAATATCGAGACTGATCAGAAATTCCGTGAAAATCAGATTACTGATCAGGAGAAAAAACAATTGAACTCTCTCAGTGGAGGTAAGTTTTTACATTTATAAATCAAATCTTTCTGCACTGTTAAAATCAGAAACATCCCAGGTGAGTCCTGATCATGAGGATGTCACCTGTTACAGCCACACCTGAATGTTAGTAAATTATTTAAAGATGGTTTCAAGCTGCATTGATCACACATAGACAATCCTCAGTATTTCTTTTTTTTTCATAAATTAATCCAGTTTATTGGTCAGTGTATCATTGATAAACATATTGAGAAAACAGCTGTTCATTAACAGAAAAACACATTACAAGCTACTAGAGCTGCAAAGCTACATCCATTAGTACAGTTTATTTAGTACAGTTACATGACAAAACTGGTACAGGATGACATGGATAATTTTTGTGTTCCAGAGTTTCCCACTGGATGGGTTGTTGGTCCAATTCTTGGTGCTCTTTTTGTTCTTGTTTTACTTGGAGTCAAGCACTGCATCTCAAGCGTAAAAAAGCCTAAGAAAGGTAAGTTCAAATAAGATATTGTTTTAATACATATAATGAGCAGAAAATACAATAAATTCTTTGTATCTGTCATATTTATTTTACAGTTATAACATTTGTTCTCATGTTCTGCGATATTAAGCTTTTTTGTTGGCCCCTACACTCTCTCCACCTGTCAACACTATGAATTAAAAATATAATTTAAAATATTTTTCTATTTTCTGATATTATTCCGTTCCTTTTAATGTTTTTGTATTGAATCAATGTAAATGTTTTAAACCAAGCACTTGAGCATATCAAGACATCTAAGAAAACAATGTTAAAAAATATATAAGGTGAAAAACACAGACATCAAATGAATATTAATACACAGCAACAAGATAAATTTATCTTGTTATGTGTTTTATATCAAACATATCAGACTTGATCATGTTTATTTAGTGTAGAACTCCTGTTTCCAGAGTTGTTCTAGTCTTTAACATCACTGTGTTTTCTCTCCTGCAGACAGAGGTGATGTGGTTTAGAAACCAGTCCACATCATCAACAGGAGACTTTCTAGCTGGACTCGTGCCTTGAAGTTGCTGCTGAAGTGTGTGTGTGCTCTAGTTTCTCTGTTTCTGTGAGGATCAGTTTGACTTTTAGACCAAAACACTGAAGACATGTTTGCAGCAGTTGGAGCATTTAGTCTGATTCTCATTTATCCAAATGTTGAAGTCTGGTTTTATGGTTAAAGACAGAAACAGACGACTTTATAAACCTGTGAACTGAGATTAAACTTCCTGTCTCACTGCAGCAGAACCAGGAGGAGACAGTGGAGCTGAATCTACTACATGATAATAAATATATATTGTTCATTATATACTTTACAATCTCATATTAAACCTCATGAACTCCTACTATAGTGGCATCAACAAGGACAGACTTGTAATAAATACTGAACGAAGCTTTAAATGTTTAAAAATAGAATTTATTTTGGACATTTGCAGAATTTCAATGTTTTCTCAAGTTTTGTTTATCAACAGAGCTGTTGATCTTTTAATCAAATTTTTATTCATCGCATATAATCATTCAGATATAATCACAGTAAAAGATATTTCAGTTTATTTCTTTTATTTTCTTATTCATTAGGGAACATGCGCCCAATGTATATGGGTAAAACAATCCTTCAATTAAGAATTTTAATAGTTTTTAATACTTTGCTGGAATAAAGTTCACTCTTTTGCAGTTGTTACAGAAAACAGACTAAGATCAGACTCAGTTATTTTCTCTGATTCTTTTCTCTCTGTTGTGTTTTTATTGTTTTATTATCCAGCTTCATCACCTCATTATGCAGCTCAGGTTTATTTCTTTGTGTTTGTTAATGTTTTAAATTAGAATCTGTCAGGAACAGTTTCATACTGATCTATAAACTGTTGATATTTGATTTATGCTGAAAGATCATGTTCATGTTAACTGATCATACACTTGCACAGAACCATGTATTTTTATCATTTATATCCAGATGTTTGAATAAAACATGAACAATGTCAAACTGTGTTATGACTGTTTTTCCTGTTTAAACTTAAAAAACTCTTTCAACAGGTTTTTAAGATGATCATCATACAACACTGTTTCTGATGAAAGAATGAAACTATGAGATAAACCGCTTAAAATGAGTTTTCTAATAATCAATTACATATCATTAAATGGATTAGTCTGATAGATTAATTCCTGACATTGTAATTAATACATGGCTTCATTGTATAACTACTACTACTTCTTCATTGTAATAAATACTAATACATGTATTATTAACTTATAAACGCTGATTATTAACACAAAATGTGAAACTTTAACATTTTTAAATTGTTTTGAGACAGATTAAATATTTTCACATATGATTCCTGTTGTGCAGAATTCATGAGTCATTGTTTATATATAGTTTGTGTGGATGATGCTTTTATTGTGAAGGGCTGGTACCGGATGCTGCAGCTGAAAGTGTTAGTGGATGAATCAGTGAGTGTCAGGAGGCTAAAGCTTCGTTCTACAGAGAAGTCAAAGTGATGCTTCATCTCCAGCTCACATCAACAACTATGGATCTTCTTCCTCTCGTGTGTTTCTCTCTCCTGACTTGTTCTGGAACAACGTTTGCTGATGGAAACGGTGAGAAAACTAATTACTGCGACTGATGATCACACTCAATCACATTTATTACTGGCTTGGATTTAAAAGGTGCAAATGCTGCAGGAGTCTGGATCCATGCGGAATAAACATGATCACGTGCTGTAGTTTAACGGGTAGGTGACGTCATCACGTAGCAACCTCCCAATAAACATCATCAATACAGAAACATGAATCCTAATAATGATCAGAGATCAGTGATCAATCATCTCTACACAGGTGATGTGATGTGATTACAGCTTCTCTGCTTCATCTCAGTCTGATAACAAACATGCTCACAGTTTACATGTTGATCATCAATCAGCTGCTTCATGTTATTGAATATTAATTAATTGATTAATTTGTCTACGACTAAAGAAACCAGGAAACATCCACATGAAGAAGCTGAACCAGAGAATGTGGATGTTACAGACATTATGTGTGATGTTGATCTGTGGTTTATTTGCTGCAGTAATGTTTGTTGAACACTGGGTGGCAATGACAGGTTGTATGTGGGCGGGGCTATGACGTCATAGAGGTGAGCTCACCTGGGCAGGTGTGTTGATTGCATTTCTTCAGACTACTTTCTAACCTGATTAATCTACATGTGAACACACTGATTATTCCATGTTTATGTCTTCCAGGACCAGCTGTCATCAAAGTGGTGGTGGAAGAAGACAGTGATGCTGTTTTAAACTGTTCCCTCAGCACCACGAACATCAAGGAAGCTCTGTTTGACTGGAAGAAAGATGGTCAGAAGGAGGTGTTCCTGTATAATGCCGGCCCTGTTTACATCGGTGCTCATTCAGGTCAAGATGAGCAGTTCAGAGGTCGAGTCTCACACTTTCCAGAGCAGCTGGAGTTGGGTAACGCCTCCATCATTATCAGAAAGACACAGGTGACTGACAGTGGAAACTACACCTGTGATTTTCCACGTCTTCAGCCAAAAAGACGATCCATCGTTGCTCTTGTTGTTGGTGAGTGATTCCATGAGACAGTTATAAAGACGCCTGCTCATTCACAGACGTGACTGGTTCAAGTGTTTGACTGTAACCCATCAGGGAACAAACCAGTCTCCTCTGTGAATGTGCTGCCAGTGTAAGCTAGTTATTGTAAAAACTGTCTAATAAAGAGGTAATAAGGTTCAGTTATTCCCAGTATTACAGTATTACATGTCTGCCAAGTTGATGATACTTGATGAACACTAATTCTGTTTTGTTTTTCCTTCTAGATCCAATCTTAACCTCATAGGGTTCATCACAGTTATTTACACTTCTGCCTCTTCATACCTACACATTTTATTGTTGATGATTCAGTGACTGTGAATAACTGAAACACGTCCACTGCATCACTGTAAAGTAAACTCATGAAGGTTTCATGTAGTTTATCAGTCTTATTTGTAGTTCTAACACAGGTAATATGGTGAAGCAAAAAAACTGAAAAACATGGCTGATTTCTTGTTATTTACCATTATTTTCATATTTTTCATACAGTTAATCAACCATAATAAGGACTATCAGGCTGAAATTAACAACATACGTCCATCAACATGTCTACTATATCTGTACCAAATTTCATGTTGATAGACAGAAGTGTCTCTGAGATATTTCAGAAAGAGCAGTGATGAGCATCTCCAACAGGTGGCTACAGAACTCTATAAAACCCCTTTAAAGTTAATAAATAATGATTTTAAATATATTTAATGATGTTGAAAAATTTTCTTAAATCTTAAAGGTGATAATAAAAGTACGTTGGTAATATTTAGATGAAGATTTACATATTTATTATCATTGAATCATGTCTCATTTCACAGATTAAACAGTTTCTCTCTTATTTGGGTGTCTCAGCACCACAGGAAGTCAAACTACATTAACTTCCATATATGGTTAGGCGGGTAATTTTACCGGCTACAAACTCCGAGTGTTTTTACGATGCAGAGTTTCTATTGGATGAAAGCAGCTGTCAATCAAACTTAGGTGGGGCTCCCTAACAGATGCCCTCCTCTGATTGGCTGATGGAGTTAAAAGTCTGACAGATTCGTCACTTTAGGTCGTACCAAGATGCAGATTGGTTCGTTTTGTTCCTGGGCGTTTCCTGATTTCACTGATACTGAACATGATTGGTCAAATGATTTATTGATCCGTTAAATTGATAAAAATGTCGCTGTTTTGGAAGTTTAACGAACTCCGCTAAAACTAGACGAAGGAAATAATTCACGTTTATTCAGATTATTTTAATTTCCGCTAGAACGTCTCTGAACTGGATTTAATCGGTGTGTTTTATTGTTTAAAACGAGTCCTCGTTAGTTCATGAATGTCTGTTATTCAGCCTTTAAAAGACTTTTAACTGCAGAGAGACAGGTTAGCAGCTCAACTGATAACTGTTTACTGCCGTAAAGTGGAACGCTGCTGCTTTAATGTCGTAAACCCTAAATTAAGACGGTTACGTCGGTTGAAAAAACGAAGATTTAATCTTTCAAACGAGGTATAATATGTGTGTACTGACATATACAGTCAACATGAAAACATGTAGTTTATTAATTTATTATTTTTACATGTAATACTCGGGTCGCATGTAACCTCCGAGGTTTAAAAGGTTAAAAATCAGAAACATCACAGGTGAGTCCTGATTATGATGACGTCACTGATCTTTAGGTTTTAATTATTTTCATTATACTGAGACATTTTCCAATAATCAGTCATTGATATTAAATGATTCTCTTTTGTTGAAAATAAATCTTTCTTCAGCTTTTGTTGGCGACCAAGAAATAATATGAACACATTTGAGGAACACGAACAATCAATAATCATTGACTCTATATAACTGTGACTCCAGCAAATATCATATCATGTTATATATATTTAGTCGTAACTTACTTAATATTAGGCATACCTCTCTGTGCTGGAACGTGTAATTTAAGCTTATATTGTTTTTCTATTTCTCCCTGTTCCTCTGTGTTTTTCTTTTAAAATTAATTTAATTCATTGATACAGAGGAGTGAACATAAAACATTTAAACATAATTTATATTGTGTTATAATAGTCTCATATAACTGTTATTTATACTGTGTTCACAGGTGCAGCTGCAAAACCATCTGTCACAATACTTAATGAAACCAAGAACTGGGTGCTGCTACTCTGTGAAACTCATGGTTTTCCTAAACCTGAGGTTCAGTGGGAGGACAGTGAAGGAAACATCATTAATGCTGAGGATCCACAGGAGTCAGAAAGAGGAGGTCGCTACTACATCACTCTGAAAACTACTGTGACCAAGACTGACCACTACCGCTGTGTAGCTACACAGAAGGAAATCTACCATCAGAATCATGCTGGGATCTATGTTCTTATGAATGGTAAGTTATATCCTAATCTTTAAATGAAATAGGATCTGGATAAAAAGAAGCAGAACCAGAACATCTTCACTCCAATGTGAAGTCAGGCAGCATTGATTCTGGTCATTTTGACGACTTTAATGACTCAATAATTCCTGTTCCAGCTGCTCTGTATAGTCGATGGTTCTGAGTTGTTTCCACACAACAAAAACACCTTCACTTCCACTTTACTCTGCTCCTTGTTCCTTTAAACACTGCAGCGTTGGTTCATTGCAGCGACTTCCACTACGTTTCACTTCCTCTACTCTATCAGATCTCTGTTAGGACGCCACTAATCTTCTTACCCTCAAATCACACGAAAACTGCTCTTTTCTTTTGATTTTGTAGAAAGTCAAGGTCAGACACCTTTGTTAGTGGATTTTAGAGTCAAGCTTTTCCCAACGTTAGAAACCATTGTTTTCAATATTGGTTTAATTCCAACTCAACAACCTCACACACCAACAACATTTCTCCATTTTGACCTAAGTCGCACATTTTTAATTTAATAAAACTTGTTTTTCTCCTTGTGGAGAAACACAGACATGAGTTTGTTTCAGTTCAATGTGGTTGACACCAGAATGTCCAGATATTCAATGCAATGAGACTTTTACTGAAATATCAATGAAACACAGCAACAATCCTGATTCTGCAGGAACAGACTGAAGATCCAACATCTGCCTCAGCTTTTATAATAGTTAAAATCCTCCTAACCTGAATGTGTCAGTGTGTGAAACATCAACCTCTAAGCTGCAGGTTCAGCTGGACCAGTAATATCTTCTCTCACTGGTCCCTTTACCTCAATAAATAGTAATAATAGAACATTAATATTTGACTGATCATCATCATTCTGCATCATCACTGACAGCTGTAGAGTCAAACACCAGGAATTATCACATGTATAAAATGTGCAGCTTTACATAGTGAATTTCTCAGCATCAAGTAGTGAAGGTGTCATGGACTCTACTTTTAGTTCCATGGTGGGAATTGAAGTGTAAAATAAAGTGGATGAATGTTCCCACTCAGACTCTCAGATCAATGGTGGACAGTCACTATGGATCATTATCTAGTAAACAGGGAGGATTTCAGAAACAGCTTTAGTCTGGTTTTAAGTTGAGATGCTGCAGTGATTTCTGTGTTTACATTGTTGATGACTTTCTGATAGAAAACAGCTGCTGATGTTTACTGGTCAATAAATAACACAGTAATAAGGATTTGACTAGTAAACATATTCCTTCTGTTTTAAAGTTGAACCTATTCCAGTAAATCACTAGTGTGAAACTACTAAGTTATTAAGATGTTAGTCAATATTTCACACACAAACCCAGTAAAAGACAAAAAGCTGCTGCAGCTCAATCCTGAAGACAGACATGGTAACACCACATGTGTCTGAGTTCCACTTTAAATCATTACACTCAATATCATTTAATGACACAAGTACAAAAAGGTTGTGAAAGTGAAGAATGAATGAACAAGTGAATCAAAGTAACCAGTAGAAGTTCCTAGTGGAACTAGACCTGCTGCTCTCAGCATCACTGATGATGACTCAGCACTGATTGGAATGATGACATGAATATTGATCCTGATCAAACCCAGCAGCTGACTTCCTGTCTCTCTGCTCCTCGTTAAGCTCCTCTCTTAACGAGCTCTGCCTCTAACATCCAACCAGCTCCTAACGCCCCCTAGTCCTCAGCTCTCTGAACTCATTAGAGAACAAAGGACGAGGCTCAGAGAGGCAGAGAGAAAATGTGGTAAATCCAGAGATCCACTGACCTCAGGAACTACCAGAGTCCCTCTCAGTCTGTAAGAAAAGGTTAAAGACCAGATCTTTACCAACACCTCTGTACTTCACTGGATGGACTGAATTCATTCATTTAATAGTAACTTTATAAAGTAGTGGTTCTTCTTCTCTGCATCTATACATCACCTCTGTTCTCTCCCTGTTGATCCTCAGTCTGATCAGACTGGAACTGAACTTTAGTCTGTTTACTCTCCTTGTTTCTACTGACTCCTCCTTTACTTGTTGTTTTAACTCTCAAATCTACGTCACTTTGGATAAAAGCTTCTGATAAATGAAATTGTAGTTGTACATTAGACAGTAATTGTCTGGCAGTCATCGGCCAAATGATTGTTCATGCTTTATTCTCAGGTGTAGTTTCAGAACCAACTATCAAGATGCTTGAACAAACAAATGACTGGGCTCTGCTACGGTGTGAAATTAAAGGAGCTTTTCCTAAACCTAAACTCCACTGGCAGGACAGTGAAGGAAACATCCTTGATGCTGAAGAACCAAAGGAGACAGAAAGAGGAGGCAGCTACAACATCATCCTCCAAACTACTGTGACCAAGACTGATAAATATAGATGTGTTGCTGCACAGGAGGAAATCAACCATCAAACATATGCTGAGACACACGTCTTCATCGGTGGTGAGATTCTCTAAATGTTTATATATTACTATTATTTTAAATCTAAAGTATTATCAACATACATTCAGACTGAACAAAGTGAGTGAGTTGAGATCCATCATTCACTGTGTTAACGTGGTATAAAGGTTGTTGCTCCAACTGCAGCTCTGACTCCACTTCAGTAATCTACAGTCTGACTCTGTGGCCTCCTCCAACTAAACTGAGACAACAGCCTCCATCAGCCTCCATCTCCCCTCAGCTCCTGGACCAACACAGGACAAATAGCAGTGGATGAATGGAGAGTGTCAGTGTTCAGGAATAGAAGACTCTGAGAATTAGTGATGTCACAAAGATGTTGATGCTACAACATGAAAAAAGTTCATATTCATGGATTTTGTTGCTGCTGTTATTATTCTTTGTTCCTCTTCTTACTTTGATTTGAGGGATAATCAAATGCTCAGTTCAGGAAATACAGTTCCCATAATGCTTCAGGGGCTGTGAACAGGAAGTGTAGCGTTGCCATGGATACAGTGAGTCAGTGAGGGCTCCAGCTTGAGTCTTGTTTGCAGTGTAACATGATGTACAGACAACTATCAGTGGATCACTGTGATACTGAAGAAAACTAGTAAACGTGCTGATTGTCAGGAAGTTGTGGAGTTGTAGGCAGCGTCTTTATTCTCTGATTCTAAGTGGATTTATGGAGGTTTATTCACGATGCCCATCACACATGATGATACTGTCTGGAAGTGTAAATCACACAGTGAACATGAACCTCTCAGCTGCAGGTTCAGCTGGACGGGAAATCTCTTCTTTTACCAAAGCTGATCAATACTAGTGATGACAACAAGTATCATAAAGTGAAGATGAGCTCACCAGAGTTGATCCAGAGTCCATCACAGACTTGTACTTGTGAGCCTGGGCTCAGGATGTAGAAAACCTGGACTATCCACAGATTTCCACACATGTGCAGATCTCAGGTCCGGCAGGAGTGAAGCAGAAGTCACCTGTAAAAAGCCTGAAGTAGAGAGACAGGACAGTGAGTGAAACATCCTTCCTGCTGAGGATCAACACGTGTCAGAAACAGGAGGAAGCTACAACAACATGAGCCTCCTCACTACTGGGACCAGAACCAAAACCAACCTCTGAGCTGTGCAGCCGAGCAGCAGCAAACTGCTCATAAGATCCATGCTGATATCACTGAGCTGCTGAGAGTCATTCACTGCTGCTGGAATCTGTCAGTCACTGGAGATTTTAGCAGCATCAACCTGGAGTTGTTCTCTTTGTGGAGTTAGGATGTCTCTACATGAGGAAACTAACACAGGAACAGTTATGGTCACTTTTTTAACTTTTTTGTACATGTTTCAGGTTCCTACACTGGATGGACTGTTGCTACTATAGCTCTTGTTCTTGTTGTTATGATACTTGCTGGGGTCATAGTGAAACTTTCCATTTCAAAACGTCAAAAAAGTAAGTTAAAATATTATTGTACCTATTTATAATGGCAGAAAACACAGATTCTGTCAACTGTTTTGATCTTCTCAGATATACAGTTTTCTTTTGGTACATTTACAAAATCCACGATTAAGTCCACATGATTATAAGATTGATTAAATTCACAGTATTTGTTCATTTATATACACTTTCTCCTTTTCTGATATTTACTTCCATCTATGATTTCCTATTAATTTATTGCAAACATTTTAAATAGAGGTCCTGTATTTTTCTTTCATTCTTCTTCATCTTCTTTATTTTATCATAATACACATGAACAAACACATATCAACAAGTTGATTATCTCTGAAACGTATGTTTTAATTCAAACATATCAGACTTGATGCATTTTTTTATTTATTAGAGAATTTGCGTTGTTGTCTTTAACATCACTGTGTTTTCTCTCCTGCAGACAGAGGTGATGTGGTTTAGAAACCAGTCCACATCATCAACAGGAGACTTTCTAGCTGGACTCGTGCCTTGAAGTTGCTGCTGAAGTGTGTGTGTGCTCTAGTTTCTCTGTTTCTGTGAGGATCAGTTTGACTTTTAGACCAAAAGACTGAAGACATGTTTGCAGCAGTTGGAGCATTTAGTCTGATTCTCATTTATCCAAATGTTGAAGTCTGGTTTTATGGTTAAAGACAGAAACAGACGACTTTATAAACCTGTGAACTGAGATTAAACTTCCTGTCTCACTGCAGCAGAACCAGGAGGAGACAGTGGAGCTGAATCTACTCCATGATAATAAATAGAAAACACTGGAATGACCCAAAGAGAACAGAACAGTTTCAGCCTGAACCTCCTACTTGTTTCCCCCCAATCATTCAGCTACAATCACAGTAAATATATTTCTGTTTATTTAATTTCTGATAAACATCAGTATAAATATCATCACAGACACAGACTGACAATAGAAATGTGACAGAAACACAGAGTTTAACAGACTGATGCAGCAGAGGATTTGTACCTTTTAATGCTGACAGCTGATTATCAGTCAATCAGTGAGAATATGAATTGTCTTTTAATAATTTGATGGAATAATTTTATTGTTTTATTATCCATTTTATCACCTCATTATGCAGCTCAGGTTTATTCTGGCTCTGTTTTCTGATAGATGATGAATAAATAAGATAAACAATCAAACTCACCTGAGACACTTTATGATCATTTTGGATTTTAAACATAAATAATAAAGTTGTAAAATCCTTTGGATTAAATCTCTATATAAATAAAGTCTGTTAAATATTATCATTCTGCTTCTCACTGAGTCAGATTCACTGAATTAAATCTGCTTTGTGCTTTAAATATGTAAAGATTTTGCAGCTAAAGTAAAATAAGATGTGACATTTTTATTTTGATATTTGTGTTTTAATCATTACTTTGAATGATCATGTGTTATTTCTCTGTTTATTATCATCCTGTATGAATCTGTCAGGAATAGTTTCTTTCTGATTGTCGTTCATTTTAACTGATTGAGCAGCATGTGCAGGGAATCATGTAATTTCATCGTCTCTCTCTAAATATATAAATAGAATATGACAAATATCAAACTATATCTCTTGACTGTTTTGACAGTGAAGACATTTTGTACACTTGTATAATCATTATACAACAATGTGTTCCTGATGAAGACTTTATATTAATAAAAACAGAATGAAACTATGAGATAAACTTTATTTAAAGCAGGTTTTCTGACAATAAAACAAATAATATAAATCGTTTGATTTCTGATGTAGAAAAGATTTAAAACTGTGATAATTGTGGTTTATAATCAGCTTCTTAATCTGATTCTACAGCAGTGGTGAAAAGTGGATGATCCTCTGAACCTTGGTTTATATGTTTCATTATTAATTATTCTGTTATATTTTTCTTTATATTAGATTGAAAATTAGATAGAAATTGGACAAACAGGTATGATTGTGTGTTTATATATGAGATGAGTTGGTATCAGGACAGCAGAGGGAGCCACAGGTTTAAGAATTGATGCTAATTCTTCCAATCACAGCTTCCACCGACCAGTCAGAACATCAGAGGAGAACAAACAAAAACATTATTTACACATTTAATTCATTAAACTGATTATATCACATGTTTTATATTGTTGAATGTCCATGTAGAAACAGTTTGAGCTGCAGTGTTGGTTTATTTTTCTGATCTGAGGTCCAGGGACACCTCAGGGTCCTTGAGGACTGTTCAACAGGTTTTACCTGTAAAAATAACTTTAACAGTTTTATTATATGTCACTACTGTCTGATTTACTTTGTTAAAACAGTGATTTATTGTTCAGGAAGGATTCATTATCTCCTGTAGTTTATATAAACATCTAAGTGGTGATTCAATCATTGAAACGTTTCATTTCAGGTGACTGATGCAAAAAGACTGAAAAGAATTCATTATTTTATAAGGAAGAAGTTAATATTATGATACCAGAAATGACAATAAAATGCTCTGGAAGGCTGATACTGGTTTAAAGTTTCTGAACCTGATCGTCCTCATAAAAATAGTTTGGTTTATGAGACAATATCAAAAATGTGGTGTAAACTTTTATACCTTTTATATATTTTCAGTTGCACTATTTGACATTTCAGGTCAAAACATTTGACTTTCTAAACCAACATGAACACAAATTGTACATTTTATTTTGATAAATGCTTTTAAAACTACTTTAAATATATTTAGACTTTCTCATCTTTCCAACTATTATTCATCACTGACCTTTATACAGGATTTTCAGTTTTACATTTCTTAGAGGAGCCTGTTTATATTTAGTCAAACCTGCTGAATGGGCCTTTAACCTGGACATTTGACTTGTTAGCTGACCTGCCAGCAGCCTAATTAAATTAAAGGCTCATGTGGAAATCCATATGTTGGGTCAGTGTATGTTCTGCTCATGAATTACGTAACGTCCTCTGATGCTGCGTCGACAGTCAGGACACTCGCTGCATTGTCAGCAGCTCAGTTTCTGCAGGGAGAGAAGCTGCAGGAGCCAAAAACAGCAAAGTGGAGCTGCAGAGATGAGATGAACACCAAACTCCATTTATAAAATATAAAACTGCTTCACTCTTACTGCACGGCTTAAAATAAATTCTCTGAATTCTATTTGTGGTTCTCGGTTGATTTAATCCATCAAATAACGACAGAAGTGACTCCAGAATCATCTGTTTTCTCTTGTATGTGCAAAGGTGAGAAAATGATTTGCAGCCGTTTCACAGTCTGACGGCTTTAAACAGCAGATTTACACATTTTAAAAGCCGACACTCATGTTACCTGTTTTATAGAGAAGAGACAGAGGAAACAGCATCTACAGGTTCATACAGCAGCTTCATTATCTGACTTTAAGATACAGATTCTTGATTTTTCCTCATTTCCAACCATCAATCAACACATGCTATGATCCAGTTCTTTGTTGGTTTGGATCCAAACGTTTTCTAATTTTGGTGAAATTATTTCAGAGTTGTTGATATTGTACATTTTCTCAGAGCATTTCTTACTGGACTCTAACTTTGTTCTTGTTTTAATTTTAATTTTTTCCCCTTTTATTCAACAGTTTTTAAATTGTATCTTTGTTCTTTTTTGTGTTTACAGTCATTTCATTTTTTCCAATTTAAAGTTATTTAATTTTAACTATTTTTTCCTCATTTTTTCATTTTAAACTTTGGATTTTCCAGACTTTCAATCAACAGTTTTTAAATCCTTGATGCTTTTAATGTTTTATGTAAAGCACTTTGAATTATCTTGTTGTAATGTTCTATACAAATAAACTTCCCATACCTGAAATGTAAATCCTATGATATATTACATGTGTGGACGACATTTGGCAATAAAATATAGGAGGACTTTTAGTTAGTTAGGGATTTTGTTATTTACATTAGTGCTTTTTCTATTTGGTCTGAAGTTTAATGAAATTAGTTTCCTTTGATATTACTAATAATGAATGAGAAGAAACACCATTTTCACTAGTTTATTATTTATTAGCCCAGAAATGTATAAAATCTAATCTGTATAAAATGTGAACAGTGTATATTCAGAGTTTTTACTAAACTTCCTGACTCTCAGTATCGTCTGATTCTCACTGAATGATACAGGATTATATAGAATTCTACTCCTGCTATAAACTGACCTGTTCTATGAACTCATATTTAATAGAATCCTTCTCTGCTGGATTGTTCCCTGTTGAAGTATCAGACATATAAATCTGTATCTGCAGCAGGAGTCGCAGCAGGAGTCTGTGGTGGAGGCGATTAAACATGACTGGACCATATATTAGTGGATAATGAGATGATGTGATATAGATTTTATATCACAGCAGGTGTTTGATATGAGACCAGGTCTAGAACTCTTTGTAGTGTGGTTCACTGCAGGGATTTATGAGAAATGTCCTGAACCACACGGTAAAGATGGAGTTGGGTGATTAATACACAGGGAGACAGTTGGTGCTGATACTGGAGGAACTTGTCTTACTACTTCTGATATTTACTAATTCTGATTTGTGCTATGTTGATAAAACCACATTGATATAATCTGCAGGACTAATACTTTATTATACTATATCCTATTATATGATCTTCTCCCTTAACCCTGTTTCTAAAATGATTTCCAGAGATTCCTCTGTCTGATCAGCTCGTCTCATTGGTAGATATATTTCCTGGAAGTTGTATCCATGGAGACGTGTTCTAGCCTTGTGATTGGCTGAAATGTCCTTCCTGTTAGGAGTGATATCGCCACCTGCTGCTTTGACATGTGCATGACACATTCATGTAGTCAGAAGTATTTTTTTATCACACCAGTCGTGTGGATGGATTTTGTTTTAATCAGGTTTCAATCCCTGCTTCATGCAGACTGAGCCTCAGTGAGAACCTCCTCCACCACCAGGTGTAGATGATTTGTGTCTTTAATTGATTGACCCTCCTCCTCCACAGGTGCTGGTGATTGTCCAGTATAAAACAGGCTGGTGTTGCTGCTGGTCTCGATGCTCTGATGAAGGAACTTTACTGAAACATGTCAGCATCAAGGAAAGTGAGTTGGTTTATTTTCTTTTAAAGAAATGCAATTGACTAAAATCAAGAAAGAAACTTGAAATAAATGATCTGCCAGTTGAAAATGAGATAATTCTACTTAATATTGGCCTAATTGTACCAAAAACAAGTTATTTTTACTTGATAAGAGCTCAGGTTTTGCAGTGTAGTTGTTAAATTAATGTGAATCATCATCTAATCACTGATCATATTTCTGGCTGATTCATTTCTTGTATCAGACTTTAATCTTCCATCAATTCTATCCTCAAATAACAAGTTCCTTTACTCTTATATGACAGAATATCATGTTTTTAAAGTCAGTCAGATAAGTCTGTGCTGATATTCTCATCCAACACACACACACACACACACACACACACAGAATGATGCAGCTTTGTATTAAAGGAGCATGCAGCAGATAGAACAGGTGCAGTAACAGCATCAATAACCCTGAGAATCAGCTGCAGCTGAGCAGAAACTCGTTGTTCCGTCACGTGTGAACTCGTTGGATCCGTCGGCCTTTTAGTTCAGTCCTAGAAATGTTTCTGACCCTTTAGTTCATTCCTAGAAATGTTTCTGACCCTTTAGTTCAGTCAGATCAGCAGCATCAGGTGCTCATGTGAGGTAAAACCCCCACAGAGAAACACTGGCTGTTACAGTAAAGTGTGTGTTGGTGTGTGTTGAGAGTGTGTGAGAGTGTGTGAGTCATGGGAAAGGACAGAATTACAGGTGCATTCATCACAGTCCTGTCATATTAACTCATAGCTTTCTGTTATTTTAGAGAATTCATGTCAGCAGATCATTGATTTTCTCTGATTTCAATGTGTTTGTGTAGTTTAGAACAGCAGAAACTGATGTTCTAAAGAAATAAATGATTTAAGTAGATGATCAGAATTTACCCATTTTAACATTAAGCATCTTAAGACGTGTTTACAGGATAAAATAAACACTCGGATAATAATTAATAATGATTTTATTGTGTATTAGTGGTTAAAACTAAAAAGTGCAACTGATAAATCTGATTAAAAAGTCTGTCAGATATTAATGATTTTAAAAAGGAAATAATCAGATTTAATAATCTTGAACCTAGTTCTCCCTCCTAAAGTTTCTTTCATATTTAGTTTTCTCACTTTTACAATCACAATTATTCACAATCTCACAATTATTTTACTGTTGGTTGGACAAAAAAGACATTTTGAAGACAAACTATTGGCTCTGAGAACTTAACGTGGAAATTTTTTTTTATATTTTACTAATTATTTAAATAATTAATTAATCTGTGATAAATCTTTAGTTGCATCTACAGCATGTTTCATAAAGACAGAAGTTAAGGATACAGGATTCATTTAACAAGGGTAATAGAAGCATAAAAGCACCAAATATCACCTTTTTATTACTATTAGATTCTAGAAAGCCTTCTTTCTTCTTGAAGCCACATAAAACCATTGGTCATAATTTCATTAGTGCATATAGAATCTGTATTATAGGATACATGAGGAGGTTAAATTCCAACTGTGCTTAATAAAAATAGAAACTTTAGAGTTTTCAGAGTTGAAGTGTTGAAGAAGTGAAGCCACCTCGTCCAGTTTAAATATTTGCGGCTGGTTTGAACTGGCAGCAGCTCAGACCTCCTCTAACTGCTCATCAGAGCCAGGACGATGCTTCAGCCACTCAGTCGTATTTACCCAGGACTTCAACAGCCTCCAGCGTTTAATCACTGCTGCTTTATACACAACCAACAGCTGCCAGGACGTAAAAGTCGTCTTTTATCACGACGTCAATCACTGACCTTTCACATGGGTCATGATACCAGAGGATGAGGCTTTGCTGCTTTGATGAAGCTACAATCAGGGTTTTATCTTGAAGCTGTGACGTCACTAACAAGATATATATTATGGTTTTAAGAGCAAAGTAGTTTTTACCAAAAGACATAAAGGTTTTGGTGGTTTTTGATGTATTTATCTGTTTAGTTGGTCATTTTTTCCACTCTATTTACCAGCTTGTTGCTGCAAATCTCTGCTCAGACACTAGAAAACTTCAGTTTTACCTGATCCCATAACTTAAGCTATGACCTGAGACCCATACGGATTTGAGTCCATGTTTATTTAATAGCCATTGGTACCAGGTTGGGTTCAGTTCTATTTCCTTGGGTCTTGGTATAATAACTGATTAATGTATAATACCTGACAGGTTTAAAGTAATGGTTCATTTCCTGCTCAGTCTTTCTGGCAATTTATTATTTTCTCTAAGTTAAATGCAAATTATAAGACGATAACATTTAACACATTTCTTTAGTTGAGGTCTGAAAAATGCCTGACCTGAGATTGGATGTCTCGGTCTGATATCTTTGGGCATAAAGTTTGTTTTATTTCAGATAAAATGGGTTCTATATGATTTACTTCCTAGGGTTACTAGGGTCATATAGAGGTGGATCAGGGAAGCAGGATGAAAAGGTGTTTTAGGGATAGGGTCCATCATTATGGACCTGTGAAGACCTGTAGTTGATAGAGACAAAGATATTTTGTCATCTACATGTTTTCTTCCTCTGAAAATGACAGTTTATTGCAGGTTTAACACATTTAATGGATGGAACCAGTGTCATATTAAAGTGTTTTAACACCAACAGCAGCTTTCACTAAACCATCAATTAGAACCAAAGACTCTTAGTTTGGTTCATTTTCATTGGTGTAAAATCATCAGTAACAATTGATGCACTAAATCAAGAAGACTGAGACCTGCAGAAAAAGGTGGTTTCAGTCTGTTTGTTGCAAACGAACTATTCCAGATGCATCATGGGAAGGGGTACTAATTATATCATTTACTTTGTTTGAAAACCGTATGAGTAAATCGACATGTAATCAAGGATAAAACACGTGGCCAAATGTAGATTTCTGAGGAAGTATCTGAATCTGGGCTGGTCTGATGAATTTTACAAATACATATGCATTTACAACTCTCTTCAATGCATTAGAATAGTAAAATATAATCTATATTTAGCAAACAGTTAAGGGAGAATAACTACAACTCTCCTGAGCGTTCAGACCAGTTTTGGTTGGTTTGCAGGTATGAAAGTGGACCACGCTGGAGTCTATAAGCTAATTAGTAAAACATGTATTGTCTGGTGCAGAAATAATCCAACTAGTGGAGTGAAAGCATCTTTATTTAAAGAGTGAAATCCTGCAAATATCCTACTGATCTTTCTTTATTTTAACACCAGGTATTAACACAGAAATAAGACGTGCAGCTGTTTCTTTGCTGCTCAGAGTTCAGGCTCCAGTTAGAATCTGGTCTGAGGTGATACCCTCCACACAGGCACCTCCTGGTAGTCCGCTCTGACTCCTCAGAGTCCTGCTGCCCTCAGAACCTCCCACTGCTCAGCACCTCCTCATCCTCCTCATCCTCCTCATCTTCTCCTTCACTAACTCCTCCTCCTCCCTTCAGTCCCTCCTCTATCTCCTCCTCCTTCACTACAATCACTGTTAAAATCACCTGTAGTAATTAAAACAGTTCAGTGTCCTACACACTCAGTTTTTATATATTAGACAAATACTGTTAATGATTTAAAGATATAACTCTCAGTGGGGGCGGAGCCTATCGGTCACGTTTGATTTCTATGAAATCTGATTGTCAGAACCAGATCAGAGATAGAAAAACACACGTCTGTTAAAATTAGAAACACTTTATTTTATTAGGATTCATGTGGTTCCTTCATATTTTTAAACGTTCATATTATGTTATAAAGTCCTGCTGCATTTTATGTGGAATTCAGGAAAAACTAAAACATTTAGATTTTTATTTAGCCGGTTTCCTTTCAATAAAAAACAGATATGATCCAGAGGAAGATTTATGAGGTGTGTCCATGTTTTTCCTGGTTGTCATGGCAACACCATACTGCTATCTTTGTGTGTCTGTCTGTCTATCTGTGTGTGTGTGTGTGTGTGTGTGTGTGTGTAGGTTAATGTTAATTCATAGATTCATCTGTATGTTCATCTTAGTCTTTTGTGAGGCAACTTGTGGTATTTGGTGACATGTACCAGTGTAAAGTGTGTGTGTGTGTGTGTGCGTGTGTGTGTGTGTGTGCCTGGTGTTTCCCAGTGGTCTTGTGGCATTCGGTTCACAGGTTAGCAGGAGGATGTGAAGGTCACTGAGCTCCACTGCAGGTCAATAGTCATTAAAACACACACACACACACACACACACACACACACACAGTTACGCATCCACTCTCCTTTCACAGTAGTCGGTATATTAAGGATATTTTATTACCAATATCTGGTTCTGTGTGTTCAGAATTAAAATTTAATATTAAAATGTTCCATATTTTCCTCAGGTTCATGTTAATATAATAAAAACCTGTTCTGCTAAAACATCTGTTTGCCAGATGTTTGCTGAGAGGAAACTAAACTGGAACCTTTTAGTCTTTGCAGTAAAAAATGAATATTTATACATCAATGTAGAATCATGTTGGTTTTTCAAAATAAGAGTAACAAGATTTGAAAAGTATTCAGACCTGGATATAAAGCTTCTAGTTACTTTTCAGTCCAATATTTTATACTTAAAACATATGATCAGTTTATTATATATGGATTTTTTGAGTATATATAATATAGATAATAGAATACTTTCAGTTTTGATAGTTTAAGCACATTTTTCTGAAGTCAGATTTGACATATTCATTATAGTATTACTACTTTTCCTCCATCATTGCTGTGACATTTCTTCCAACCTTCTACTAAAACCCCATTACAGCACCAGCAGCTCTGCATGTAATCATTAACCGGCCTGTTGACCATGTTGTAACACACTCCGCCGCTATTTACACATCCAGGTGATTTTTTTTTTTTTTTTTTTTTTTAGAATGGAGGCTGTTTGAGGCGTGTTTGAGTACTAGATGATGACGGACGATATTCGCTGTGAGCTCTTAAAACACATTTCACACCAACATACGAGGAGGTTCACGTCTGCTGAGCCTCGTAAATCCTGCTCTGCGTATGACCCTGGACTGTCTGGGTATCTGGGGTAACTTCCTGTGATGTCCAGCAAATAAACACACACACTGAATACTGTATGAACACTGGGTTGCCATGGTAACATCTGCTGAGACACACACATCCATCGGGTATCGTCCTCTGATGCAGCTGTTAGACAAACACACACATACCACAGCAACTAAATGATTTGAGAGCCTTTCAAAATAAAACAAACCCTATAATTATGTAACATGCGCACACACACACACACACACACACACACACACACACACACACACGCTGTGTTTCCCCATGTGGCGGTGAGCAGCAGGAATGTACATCTGTATTTGTTCTTGTCAGGACGGGACTGAAGGATGTTTGTATGTTTGATGCTCAGATTGACGTCGATGAGCAGGAAGTTTCTGGCAGAAAGTCGACGTGACGCTGATCTGGAAGCTGTTGCTGCACAAATAACAACTAATGATAATTAACTGCTGCTTCAATTGATTTTATCACTTTCTCACTGATTTCAGAACCTTGAAGTAATTTTTTAAAACTCTAGATGAAAAACAAGTGATCTTCATAATGCACATTTTCAAAGCGAACATTTTCACCAATTACTTGGAAAATACTGAAGCTCTGAATCATGTGAAAAATGATCTTATTTCAAGATAGTCATTTTTCTAGATATTTCATGTTTTTTCCTTTCAAATATTTTTTTTCTTTTGAGATAGTTTTATTTTTAGATAATAACGTTTCATTTCAAGATATTGAGTCGTTATTTCAAGATATCTCATTATTCTGAGATATTAAGTTATTTCGAGATATTATTTCAATATAAGTCATTGTGACATGAGTCAATATTCCAAGATATTATTTTGACATATCTTGATACTTTGTAATTATTTATGTCATTATTTCAAGATAATTAGTTGGTATTTTGAGATTTCAACATTCAATATTTCAAGATATTATCTCATTATTTTGAGATATTATCTCATTATTACAAGATAATTAGTCATTATTTCAAGATATGTCAATATTTCAAGATATAATCTTGTTATTTTGAGATATTATCTCATTATAAAATAATTAGTCATTATTTCAGGGTGGCCATATTTCAAGATCGTGTTTTGAGTTATCTTGTTATTTCAAGATAGTATCTCATTAGTTCAAGATAATTCGTTATTTCGGGATGTCAATATTTCAAGATATCTTGTTATTTTGAGATATTATTTTGCTACTTTGAGTTATTATCCTATTATTTCAAGATATAATCTCATTATTTTGAGATATTATCTCATTATTACAAGATAATTAGTCATTATTTCAAGATATGTCAATATTTCAAGATATAATCTTGTTATTGAGATATTATCTTGTTTGAGTTATTATCTTGTTGTTTCAAGATAGTATTTAATTATTTTGAGATATTATCTAATTATTTCAAGATAATTAGTCATTATTTCAGGGTGGCCATATTTCAAGATCTTGTTGTTTTGAGTTATCTTGTTATTTCAAGATAACATCTCATTATTTTGAGATATCCCATTAGTTCAAGATAATTAGTTATTTCGGGATGTCAATATTTCAAGATATCTTGTTATTTTGAGCTATGATACTACTTTGAGTTATTATCCTGTTATTTCAAGATATTATCTCATTATTTTGAGATATTATCTCATTATTTCAAGATAATTAGTCATTATTTCGGGATGTCAATATTTATATTATATTGAGATATTAAGTTGTTGTTTTGCAATAATATTATAAAGTCATTGATTGAACCAATACTGTTCATCGTCCACTTAATATCTCAAAAATAATGAGATAATATCTCGAATATATTGAGATATTGTTTAAGGTCCTTCAGAGAGAGTTTGCATTGATCCTGAAACGTGTGAGCAGTGTTTTTATATCTGGAGTTAAAACATGATTATAGAACTGAGTCATGAACCTCATGGTACAATAATAACAGACTTTATTATTACTGCAGCATTTTACTGTAGGAACATATTTAACACGAAGACATCTGTGAAATAACATTTCCACTGAAACAGTCTAATACACAATCAGTTCATGGGAAAGTCCAGTCATCTGAATATTTCATCCACTTATTGGACGTTTCCATCATCCTCTGACTCCTGCTTTGTTCTGGGACTAACACCAACACCTGGGTTTAATCTCTATTAATCATCATATTAATCATCATTAGCATTCCTCCATATTTGCCGTGCTCCATTAGCCTCTGACAATTAGCGATGTGCTAATGTTCCTGTGCTTCTGTGACAGGAGGATTCTTCCCTGATGGATCCTGTCACCATGTGAACAGCTGAGAGCATCAGGAGACTGAAGCTGCATCTGAGGACGAACTCATAGTCGTAACCATCGTATCCCTTTTATCTCCATTCTTTAAGCTTTTATTTTGAAAAGTGTTAAATATTCCATCTTTTATTACCAACCTCTACCTCACTTTTCAAAATAATCTTTATACGCTACACATCATCCCATTTTTAGTCAGTTTCCCTTCTTTCAACCTCTTCCCCCCCCCTTCTTTAAGCTTTTATTTTGAAAATCATTGAGAATATTCCTATACTATATATATTCCCTATCCCTATATTCCCCCTTTTATTGCCAACCTCAACGTCTCTTTTCTAAATAATCTTCTTACTCTACATATCATCTTGTCTTTAGTCTGCTTCCCTTCTTTCATGTCAATGTTTTCTGTTCTTTAAGCTTTTATTTTGAAAATATTTCCATATAGTCCCTCTTTTATTGCCAATGTCTACCTCACTTTTCAAAATAATCTTTTTTACTTTACATATAATCTTGTATAATCTGCTTCACTTCTTTCAACCTCTTTTCCCCATTGTTTAGCTTTTATTTTGAAAATATTCCTATATATTCCTCTTTTATCAAAGTCTACCTCACTTTTTTTTTTAAATAATCTTAATCTAGATATTATCTTCTAGTCATCTCAGTCCGTTTCCCTTCTTTCCTTCTTTCAACCTTTTTACTCCGTTCTTTAAGCTTTTATTTTGAAAATCATTGAAAATGTTTCCATATATTCCCTCTTTTATTGCAAACCTCTACATTTCTTTTCAAAATAAACTTCTTACTGTATATATATCTAGATTCTTCCCTTCTTTTAAACCTTTTTCTCTGTTCTTTAAGCTTTTATTTTATTTTTTTAAATGTTCTAC
Organism: Lepturacanthus savala; assembly: GCA_030544235.1. NCBI lineage: Eukaryota > Metazoa > Chordata > Actinopteri > Scombriformes > Trichiuridae > Lepturacanthus > Lepturacanthus savala. The sequence continues at coordinate 1,924,633 of CM060463.1, read as the reverse complement.
CTAACCTATTGCTAGCCTGTACTTCTCATTTCAAAATAATCTTCTTACTCTACACATCTAGACCTTTACCCTCGTCTTTAATCACTTTCCTTCTTTCAACCTCTTTTCGTAGCCTTTGTGCATTTTCTCCTGTTTTCTCTCCCGCTGCCTGTCCATCACAGTGATGTTGAGGTGATGATTTACAGGAAGAGGATTGTGGTGAAGTGGACCCGGGTTGGACAGTAGACTCCTTTATCCCACTGTAATATACTAAGAGAAGCCAGAGAGACAGGAGGCCCCCCGGCCACATCCACAGGGATATGAGTGCTGAAACTGCAGGAGTAGGTGGAGGGCCCCATGTATTACTGCTGCTGTACACACACACACACACACACACACACACACACACACACACACACACACACACACACACACACACTCAAACAGACCTCCTCACGTGTGTTTTCCTTTTGAGGATTTAAAACTTTATTCTGATCCTGTTTCTCTGACCCTGGACCCTGAAATGAAACAGAAGCTTCATTCTTAAGTTAAATTCTAAACCTTAAACTCAACTCTGTCAGCAGATGTTACTGTAGCCTCAAAGGGAGGTTGATTTATAACAGTATAATATTTATAATAGTATAATATAGAAGACTTGTGTATAGAATAATTGTGTTTTATTACCTTAGATTAAGACATTATTTTATCTACAATAGTTTAATTTAATTGAATTAATTAATAAGTTGTAGTAACTAATTCATTTAAGTGTTACCAACTGAAACAATTCAATTGCTGCTATTGAAACCATGAACTCTGTTATTTTAGATACAGATGAGACATTAAAAATAGTTTGAATAACAGATCAGTGAGTTTGAAGCCTAACAGCAAAATGTTTTAATGTTTTAAATCTGATTAATTCATCATAAGACCTGCTTTGACCAATTTACTTAATCTTATTGCATAGCGTTGCCATAGCAACTCCATGCAAATTCTTGGTTATAGAATGCATTGCTGTATTCAGGTTCGCTGCAATACATGTGCAGGTTCAAAAGATTTTAATCAGTCCAGGTAAAAAGCAGTGAAAACAGGATTTCCTGGTCGTGTGATGTGGTTATTTTTTTGTCCTTCAAAGTAAAACGCATGATTTTCACAACTAAACAGTAAAACGTGAATTTCATATTACTGCTTCAAGTTATATTGAGCCAAATTAATTGACATATGATAATTCTATGCAATAGAGGGATAAGGACCTGGTGCAGAATGTTATTCCTGCAAGAATTGATAATGTTATAGTGGAGTCAACTATTAAATTACTGTATTCATTAAAGTTTTATTCTGTACTTTAACCATTCGTTGGCAGGGAGCCGCCACTCTTCAATCTGACGCCTGCACTGGTCTTTAAATTAAACACCAGAAAACGTCCTTGGTTCCTGAAAACCAGAAAAACTTGTAGACGTGTTTCTGGATCTGATTCTTCAGCAGAACGACAGTTTTATGATGTGACAACATTCTGGTTAAAGTCTGGTTGGAATTAGACACAAAAAACACTTTGTTAGGTTTAGGTAAACGTTGGAAGACTCTTCGTGTCAAGGGTTAAAATACTTCATCTTATTATCTGGTATAAAAACAACATTGATAGTGTTGTATCAGTGTTTCCTTCCACTTGTGAATAAAGGTTACATTGAATCAGAAGGAAAACAGCAGGAAAGTCCTTATAGAAGCTTTAGGTTCATTGACGCCTTTACTTTATGTAACAGAGTGGAGGAGCTGAAGGGTTTGAATGGAGAATGGAGGTGTGTTCCTATAGATGAGAGTAAGAATGGGCCCTTTCATTTGGCTTCTCATTCATCAGGAGCAGAGGAAGGATGGAGGGATGGAGGGATGGTGGAAACGTGGCGGGCCTCGGTGTTTTGGGCATGTGAATCTCTCAGTTTGAAGTTTCTCCCACATGATAGAGATTAGGAGTCCGGAGACCGCATGGTCTTGTGTTTCTGTCTCCTTCCTCCTCCCTCGCACATGTTTGTCTTGCTAATGATGAGGAAGAGGAGAAAGATCTCAGGAAGGGAGACACATGCCGTTCTGTTCCCTGAGGAACATCAGACACGTGAGGCAGGAAGAGAAGGTGAAGGCTGCTGCACCACGTTACTGTAGATGTTACACAACAGTTAGTGACTGAGTCCAGACAAAGAGCCGAAACAGACCTACAATCATTTATTGTTTCAATATGAAATCATACATTCATATTTACATATGTTATTTACATGCTAACTCATCCATGTGATTGGTAGATAACAGGAAAACCACCAGGTAGTTGAAACGGCATATTAGCAACACAAAACTCTATCTGTATAAATGATGCTGCATTTTAAAGACATGACATCCCTCTATGTGTTTGTGGCATTGAGTCAGTTAAGTTACGTGATCATGAAAAAATGATGTGAAGCCTTTTGGATTTTTACTCTTTAACCACAGATTCCAAAAAGCTTGAATGATGAATTGGCTCTTAATGTTTTTCTATGATAATGTGCAATAATCTACTCACTGTAGCATATCTATCCTGTATTATATAGTATTATACTTTTTATATAGGCTGTGTTTTTTCTTGCATGTCACTTGTACGTCCTCTACTGCTGTTACTAATGCAATTTCCCTCCTGTGGGACAAATAAATGTTTCTTATATTGTTCTGTATTTAAACATCTTATTCTATGGATGCATCATCTATGTATTTATGTTTCACCTATTTTTTCTGGTATTTTTCGTTCTTCCACTACATTTGTGTAGAATCAATGTATTGTCTTTTTTTGTACCATTTAAAAAAAATGGCAGATTTAGATTTGTTGTCTCTGTGTTTGACTTAAAGAGATGGGATCAGTCCATCCTTCCTCCCAGTGAAAACTAACTCTGATATAATAAAAACACCAAGTGAATTTCATCACCCTCATATCACATCTTATATTAGCAGGTGCTGAGATCATTGATCCTTCATCTGGACAGTAGAACGAAGTTTAACTGCACATAAATTCGTCTTCACAGAAGCTGCATCAGATGTTTTATTCCATCTCAAACTGTGATTATATGCAGATGAAAGAGAATCTCAGTGAATTTATTGTCTGTTTCTTTTCTACTTGGTTTGTTTCTGAGCTGCATCCTGACAGGAATCAGCTTGACTCACAGATTCAGTATTTTATTGTGACAGTTAGTTGGTGATTTATTAGATAACATGAACAAACCTGATTTATTAAAAGAGCTGCTGCAAAGATTCATTCTTAATGTTTTACGTCAAGCACATACACTGGTTTTATTGCGTTTTCTGTGTATGACGTTTCTCTGTTATCTTTGCACCTATATTTTATGGTCTTGTATTTTATGAAACACCTTGTATGTAACACCTTGCAAGTTTATTATTATTACTACATTTAAATAGCATTTTTTTTCTTTTGGTGCACACACACATACACACACATATGCATATACACATGTATGGAAGTTCATTCCTGTCAGAGAATGAAAAAATACCCATAGAAAGTCATAATTATGATATAAAGATCATTGAGTGTATGAGGACTCCTATGAACTCATAATCAATTTCTAAGAATTTACATCAAAGAGCTGCTGCTCTTTATCTCAGAATTTTGACATTTTATCATATAATTTCACCTTTTTATCTCATAACTCTTTATGAGTTATGTCATACTCTTAATGAGACTTTTTGTCTCATAATCATGACTGTATCTCATAATTTAAACTTTTTAACTCATAGTTATGATGATTTTATCTCACAATTTCAATTTTTTATCTTATAACTATGACTTTATCTCATAATTATGACGTTTTATCTCATAATTATGACTTTTTATCCATAATTCTTACTTTTTATCTATACTTCTATCTTTCCACAGGGATTTTTTTGTAATTCTCTGACAGCACTGAGCTTCCATACACACGTGCACACACACACACAGTATTGTTGTTGAGTTCATGTCAGGTCATCAGATTAATGTCTACCTGCTGTTCTTCAGGACAGGTGGAGTGAACTCACAGTTTACACTGATTAAAAATGTCAGAGAAACGTTGACGCAGACGCTGTCATGTCAGCGAGTGTCCTGTAACTTCTCCTGATGCACCTTCATAAAACGAACTCAGAGCCACAGAAACATAAAAACTATAAACATGTAAATAATAATAAACACTTCTTTGAATCACAGCAGCACCCAAACATCCGATGTGATCAAATACCGACAGAAGTTCCTCAGTCTGGGCTGATTAGACGCAGCAATGTGAAGAATGAGAAGTATTTCGGGATGAAAAGAGAATCATAATTTGGTTGTACTTCGCTGCCGTTCAGCCGTGTGGGAGGTCCCATCACGCCTGTGTGGTTATCTCCTGCTTCACTGGATTGGAACAAAAGAGCTTTTTACTTGTAATCTTGACCACAGACTTAATAATAACTCATAAGTTAACTTACAAGGATCAAACGTACAGTAGAGACACGGAGAGTCGTGATATCGGCTTTGTTGGTTTGCTGAGCTCCGCCGCTGCCAGTCACTTTAATGAATTGGATTAACATAATAAGAGCTTTTATGGTACAAAAACACAGAATGTGAGGCTGACTCAGATTTATTGGATGGAAGCCAAAGGATTTCTGTCATCTCTGGGTTCAGCAACCAGTGTTTTTTAATGTGTGATATTACAACAGGCAGAGCTGGGAGAAATATTCACATCTTTAAAGCCCAAAACCTCCTGATCCAGGTTCAGCTTTGAGTTTTCTTCATAAAACCTCAGCTCCAACACTAAATAAAGTATTTTTATCTGTTCCAGCATCAATATATATCATCAATATCCACATCATCAATACAATAAGGACAATAGTTTAATATAATATCAGTAGTAGAGACTATTTAGATATTTAATTTAGATTTGAGCTGTTTGTGTGATTATTTAATTGGCTCCTTTTTAAACATCTAACAGAATTCATTCTTCGTGTTCTGTAATGATCCTCAGTGTAACTTCTGTGTAACTCCACTCCCCTAGATCATGATCTTCAGCTGTAATGGACACTGACAATTTACAAGATGTCGTATAATATTTATTAAGTTCCTTCCACTGAACTCAGCCACCCTCATGCAGAGTTTTACATCATCCACCAGAGCTGTGATGGTAAAGTAATTGAAAACATCCTCTGAGAGAAGCTGAACCCACGTGACTTATTACAGTTATAGCTGAGTTTCAGTGATGCATCACACTCGGGTTACATTCGTCATCTTTTCACAGAATATTAAGTTGAAAGCTGTTTTTCAAAGGGCTCAACAGGGAGCAGAACATGTTTCTCTGCTGCTTTCTCTCACAACACGCCGCCTCAGATCGCATGTCCATTCTCCAGAAAAACATCCTCCCACTCGCTGCCTTCACTCCGTCCATTGTGTTTTACTCAACAGGAGTAAACCAACCGAAGGCTGCTGTACTGATGTAAAGAATTCACCTTGAGGTGCTCAGGTGTTAATTTATCTTAAATGAGATCTCAGTTCTCAGGAATTACAGAACAATCACTGCTTTTCTCTGTCCAGCTTATGTTGATTCCTGATTTTATTCACTAAGAAATTCACACAGTTCTTTAAAAATGTTGAAGTTAAAAGAGAATTGTAAAAGGGTCAGTGACAAATAATCATTATCGAGATGGGAAAGTCAAAAACCTTTTGAAATACAGTTTTAAAAGGTCTCTCAAAACATTGGAATTTGTGACATGAAATCTCAAAAGGTGTAAGTGAAAAAGATCAAATTTAATTTGCCTATATTATAAAACTAGTTGATAGCATGTGTTAGTATCTGGTTCCAGGTTTTTAGGGTTACAGCACATGACATTTTTGATATTATCCCAAAAATCAACAATCAAATATGGAATCATATGAATATTATGAACTCTACATATAGAATCTTAGTTGAGATATTGTCAGAAATAATCTTCCATGTCTGTAGAACTGGATTTAATATTGATGTGTATGGCTTTGTGAAGTTTCATAGTCTCTTGTTGGCAGTTATACCTGACTTGAGAGGTATAATATGGAATATTGTGATCCAGAGACTCTAAAGTTGTGTCAGAATGTGAATCCAGGTCCTGACAGGACCAGCAGAACCTTCACCTGAGATGAACTAACTCTGCATGAAGAGGTGAAAGTTGGCCCTGGTGAACTCCTGGTGGATCGTCTCTAACAGGACGTCGTCCTCCATCGCTCCGTCTCCCTTCCCTCCTCCTCCGCCTGCTCCTCCTCTGATGGGAGGTGGCTGGATCTCGGGGGTGTAGGTGAAGGTGAAGGAGGTGCGGTAGATCAGGCCGTCGGACCGGATGAGCGACAGCGGGACGGTGATGACGCGTCGTAGGCGGCGCCAACCGTCGCTGAAGACGGCGACGTCAGGAACGACGCACAGCAGCGATTTAGGAGATCTGAGGAGAAGAAGATGAAAATAAATGTGTAACTACAAAAGAACTTCGTATATAAACCTTGCTGCTACACAAGAGGTCTTAGTTAAAAAAGAGGTATCTTAATTTCATGTCAAAAAGAAAGACTTTAATGTCAGAAAGAAAGAAGCTGTGATGGCCGAGTGGTTAAGGTGTTGGACTTGAAATCCAATGGGGTTTCCCCACGCAGGTTCAAACCCTGCTCACAGCGATGGTGTCTGTCTTATATAGCCTGGATACACAAAATACACTGTAAGTTTCCAGCAATGAACCCTGGTAGTAGGGTTTAACGGAGCTCTGTTTCATTTCAGTGTAATGTCACAGTGTTGTCCACCAAAAACACTTGTAAATACAAAGGAACTTCATATCCTTTGCCACACAGGACATTCAGAAAAATGCACTAATTTCATGTCATAAACCTTGTCTTTGCAGCTGTGATGGCCGAGTGGTTAAGGCGTTGGACTCGAAATCCAATGGGGTTTCCCCACGCAGGTTCAAACCCTGCTCACAGCGATGGTGTCACTTACCGCTACAAAATGCACCAAGGAATAAGGATCCCTGCTGATAAGGGTAAGGTCCAATTCAGTAGGAGATCTTTGGTTCTCAGTGCCATGTTTAAATACTCAAACATACCTACTTCATTCATAAAAGCATGCAGTGGTTGCAAGATGGCTGGTTGAGGTGTAATCGTACTATATTTTATGAAATATCCACTTGTAGGTTTGTAACCTGTCACATTGTTTTCCACAAAACACACTGTTAACTACAAAGGGCCTTTATAGACACAGCTCAACTCCATGATAAATGCCAGAAACATCCTAATTTCATGTCAAAAGGAATGACATTATAGCTGTGATGGCTGAGTGGTTAAGGTGTTGGACTTGAAATCCAATGGGATTTCCCCACGCAGGTTCAAACCCTGCTCACAGCGAAGTTAAGTTTAAGTCTTACTTGTTACAAAGCATCTAAAACTGCTGCAAATCACAAGGGTTGTACTACAGGTGTTTAGTAGCATTTAGTCCCCTCTCTCAGTGTTGTCTACCCAACACACTTATGAATACAACAGACTAGAAATCCAATGGGGTTTCCCCACACGTTCTGCTGCTCACATCACTAGTATTGTAACTTCACTGTATTGCATAGCATTGAAACAGCCACAAGATGCACAAAGAAATACCATTACATACATACATACATACATACATACATACATACATACATACATACATACATACATACATACATACATACATACATACATACATACATACATACATACATACATACATACATACATACATACATACATACATACATACATACATACATACATACATACATACATACATACATACATACATACATACATACATACATACATACATACATACATACATACATACATACATACATACATACATACATACATACATACATACATACATACATACATACATACATACATACATACATACATACATACATACATACATACATACATACATACATACATACATACATACATACATACATACATACATACATACATACATACATACATACATACATACATACATACATACATACATACATACATACATACATACATACATACATACATACATACATACATACATACATACATACATACATACATACATACATACATACATACATACATACATACATACATACATACATACATACATACATACATACATACATACATACATACATACATACATACATACATACATACATACATACATACATACATACATACATACATACATACATACATACATACATACATACATACATACATACATACATACATACATACATACATACATACATACATACATACATACATACATACATACATACATACATACATACATACATACATACATACATACATACATACATACATACATACATACATACATACATACATACATACATACATACATACATACATACATACATACATACATACATACATACATACATACATACATACATACATACATACATACATACATACATACATACATACATACATACATACATACATACATACATACATACATACATACATACATACATACATACATACATACATACATACATACATACATACATACATACATACATACATACATACATACATACATACATACATACATACATACATACATACATACATACATACATACATACATACATACATACATACATACATACATACATACATACATACATACATACATACATACATACATACATACATACATACATACATACATACATACATACATACATACATACATACATACATACATACATACATACATACATACATACATACATACATACATACATACATACATACATACATACATACATACATACATACATACATACATACATACATACATACATACATACATACATACATACATACATACATACATACATACATACATACATACATACATACATACATACATACATACATACATACATACATACATACATACATACATACATACATACATACATACATACATACATACATACATACGGGTCTCATAGCAAACTTTATTCCGGCTTGTCTTTTCCATGCAATGTGAAGACATTTCTACTTCATTCATTAAAACATGCATTAGTTCCAGGACAACTCTTTTGTTGACATCTAGCACTTGACATCACCACTTGACATCATAGGAAGTTCCAAAAACATTATCATTTCATGTAAAAAAAAACAAAAAAAAAAACAGCATCATGAAAGCTGTGATGGCCGAGTGGTTAAGGCGTTGGACTTGAAATCCAATGGGGTTTCCCCGCGCAGGTTCAAACCCTGCTCACAGCGATGGTATCTGTAGCTTTGGTCTTATAAAGCATTTGCAACAGCTACAAAAATCCTTCATGTCTTAACTTCCCACCAAGGAACCCTACTTGCTTGTCCCCCAGATGTGCATTCTTCATGCAAAGTGTAACACCTCAATTCAACCTCATTCATTAACCCTGTGGACTCTCTTGACTCCCGGTGTCAAAATCACGTGACAGGTTTCAGCCGTCATAGCTGGAACATGCATCCTCACAGAGTCTCTGTGTAAAATCTTGTTGAAAGAGCGGACATCAAACTTTATGGACTTATCAGTCCATAAATTGTGTTGATAGGCCAAGTAAACCAGATCTGTGATAAGGTATTTACGACATACTTCCTATCGTGCAGCGATCGGCATGATATGCCAATGATATGATCAGTAAAATATGCCATGACAACACCCCATGACAACCCTGTTATACATATTTGTGGTTTCACAGTAAAAAATACTCGGATTTTGTGTTTTTTTGTGTTATTTTCGGTCCACTGTGTTAATATAGTATGTCAAAATGAAAGAATTACCATAAATCCACAGGTTGTGAGGTTGTGCTGAAAAAAAGGATACCAAGCAATGCCATGTGAAATATATAAAATCAAAAGTAGGATAATCAAAAACGGCCAATTTGATCCTAGACTCCAAAGGTTAAGGCATACATCAGTTCCAGGACAACTCTATTGTTGACATCTTGGACTTAAAATTGCCATAAGAAGTTCCAAAAACATCATAATTTCATGTCAAACAGCATGTCTTTGCAGCTGTGATGGCCGAGTGGTTAAGGCGTTGGGCTTGAAATCCAATGGCGTTTCCCTGCGCAGGTTCAAACCCTGCTTACAGCGATGGTGTCGGTCTTACATATCATGGATACACAAAATACACTCGCATGGCTCAGGCTGATGTTTTTGGACCTTGTGACAGTGTACATGCAACTAGAAATGTTAACAAGGAAGGAAGACTTAAAGAGGGCTTCGCTGTGAGCAGGGTTTGAACCTGCGCGGGGAAACCCCATTGGATTTCAAGTCCAACGCCTTAACCACTCGGCCATCACAGCTATAATGTCATTCTTTTTGACATGAAATTATGATGTTTCAGGAATTTATCATGGAGTAGAGCTGTGTCTATAAAGGCCCTTTGTAGTTAACAGTGTGTTTTGTGGAAAACAATGTGACAGGTTACAAACCTACAAGTGGATATTTCATAAAATACGGTACGATTACACCTCAACCAGCCACCTTGCAACCACTGCATGCTTTTATGAATGAAGTAGGTATGTTTGAGTATTTAAGCATTGCACTGAAAACCAAAGATGTACTACTGTACATTAACCTTCTCTCCAGGGATCATTGGTGCATTTTGTAAGATCTAAGATCCACTGACACTACCGCTGTGAGCAGGGTTTGAACCTGCGCGGGGAAACCCCATTGGATTTCAAGTCCAACACCTTAACCACTCGGCCATCACAGCTGTGAAGACATGCTGTTTGACATGAAATTAGGATGTTTTTGGAACTTATCATGATGTAAAGAGGTGTATCTATCAAGGCCCTTTGTAGTTAACAGTGTGTTTGGTGGAAAACACTGTGACAGGGTACAAACCTATAAATGGTATGTGGTAAGTGGTATGAATGAAGTAGGTATGTTTGAGTATTTAAACATTGCACTAAGAACCAAAGATTTCCCATCAACTGGTACTTTATTCTTCTCTGGAGGGATCCTTATTCATTGGTGCATTTTGTAAGATTAAATATTTACTGACACTATCGCTGTGAGCAGGGTTTGAACCTGCGTGGGGAAACCCCATTGGATTTCAAGTCCAACGCCTTAACCACTCGGCCATCACAGCTGCAAAGACATGCTGTTTGAAATGAAATTAGGATGTTTTTGGAGTCGAGCGCTGTGTCTATTTGTAGACACTGTGCCCTTTGTAGTTAACAGTGTGTTTGGTGGAAAACACTGTGACAGGGTAAGAACCTACGAGTGGCTATCTCGTAAGATCCAAGACATCCATAAGACATCCATCTTGCAACTGATTCATGCCTTTATGAATGAAGTAAATATATTTGAGGTTATAAAAACTGCACAGAAATTGGCACATTTTGGCAGGAATCCATATGAATTGGTGCATTTTGCAGTTGTTTCAAATGCTTGTCAAGATCTACGGAGGATCCACTGGGTACTGAATGCTACTAGACACCTGTAGTACGACCCTTGACTTTTGCAGCATTTTCAGATGCTTTGTAACAAAGAAGATTTAAATACGGTATCGCTGTGAGCAGGGTTTGAACCTGCACGGGGAAACCCCATTGGATTTCAAGTCCAACGCCTTAACCACTCGGCCATCACAGCCACAAAGACAAGCTTTTTGACATGAAATTATGATGTTTTTGGAACTTATCATGGCGTAAAGAGGTGCATCTATCAAGGTCCTTTGTAGTTAACAGTGTGTTTGGTGGAAAACACTGTGACAGGGTACAAACCTATAAGTGGATATCTCATAAAATAACCGTAACCCTAAAATTACACATCCAAGATATCAACCAGCCATCGCAGCTGCATGCTTTTATGAATAAGGTAGGTATGTTTGAGTATTTAAACATTGCACTGAAACATCCTAATTTAACGTCAAAACACATGACTGTGGCGCAGAACTTTGTAGCTGTGATGGCCGAGAGGTTAAGGCGTTGGACTCGAAATCCAATGGGGTTTCCCCGCGCAGGTTCGAACCCTGCTCACAGCGATGGTATCTTTAACATGACTGTGTTACACAGCTGCAAAATTGCAACTTTCAACCAAGTCTACTGGCAATCTTCAGCATTTCTTTTCAGTGAAATGCGTAAAACCTCAAACATACCTACTTCATTCATAAAAGCATGCATCAGTTTCAGGACAGCTGTTTTTGACATCTGAAAGTGGAAATCTCCTCATGTGCAGGATTATATAGAAATCTCCTCATGTGCAGGATTATATACAGTTACAATTATGCATTCACAGATCAACCTTGCCACAACATAGGAAGTTTTAAAAACATCATAATTTCATGTCAAAAAGCAGGACCTTGCAGCTGTGATGGCCGAGTGGTTAAGGCGTTGGACTCGAAATCCAATGGGGTTTCCCCACGCAGGTTCAAACCCTGCTCACAGCGATGGTGTCTTCCTTGTTACCAAGAATCTAAAACAACTGCAGAACGCACCAAGGAATAAAGATCCCACCAAGGAATAAAGTAACATTCAGTACCCTACCATATAGATCATCCACAGGAAACTCCAGAAACATCCTAATTAAGGTCAAAAAACCCGTTGCAGCCGTGATGGTTAAGGTGTTGGACTTGAAATGGCGTTTTTGTCTTTTAACCCTGCTCACAGCGGTAGCATTGGTTTCGACTAAACACACTGTTAACTAAAAAGGGCCTCAATAGACAGATTTCTCTATGCCACAGGAAGTTCCAAAAACATCCTAATTTCATTAAAAAAAAACTTGAAATCCAATGGGGGTTTCCCCACGCAGGTTCAAACCCTGCTCACAGCGATCATATCTTTGCCTTGTCAGTGTTACAGAGAATTGAAACAGTCATGGAATACGCCAACTTTTAAGTTTCCAACAAGGAACCCTGGTAATCGGGTATAGTAGCACCCTATACATAAAGGACTTGAGACTTATCAGTGTACCATATCATTGAAACAGATACCAAATGATACCAAATGCATGTTGTGAGTTTCCAACTAATAGGGCTGTCATGGCAAACTATATTAGACCTTTTCTTTTCCATGCAAAGTGTAAAAACACAAACATATCTATTTTATTCATAAAAACATGCATCAGTTTCAAGACAGCTCTACTGTTGACATCTGGGACTAGAAATCTCTCCATGTGCAGCCACCAAACACCCTGTTAACTACAAAGGGTGTTCACAGAGCAACCTCTCCATGCCATAAGACGTTCCAAACATGTCCTCCTAACCTGATGTCAAAAAGCAGGACTTTCAAGCTGTGATGGCCGAGTGGTTAAGGTGTTGGACTTGAAATCCAATGGGGTTTCCCCACACAGGTTCAAACCCTGCTCACAGCGACAGTATTGTTACTTGGCAGTGTTATGTACCATTGAACCAACTTGTAAGGTTTCAACAAGGAACCCTGGTTATCAGGTATAGCAGCGCTTTATATTTTAGAGTTTCTTTTCACTGTAACGTCGGTTTATATCCTGTCAAAGTGTTGTCCGCCCAACAAACCTGTAAATACAAAGACACTTCACATATATACCTTTCCAAAAACATCCTGATTTCATGTTAAAAGTGCAAATTCACAGCTGTGATGGCCGAGAGGTTAAGGCGTTGGACTCGAAATCCAATGGGGTTTCCCCACGCAGGTTCAAACCCTGCTCACAGCGATGGTATCTCTACCTGTTCAATACAAAATAATGATCCCTGGTAACAGGTGTATAGTAGTTGAACTTCACTTTTCAGTGCAATGTGTAAAACCTCAAATATACCTACTTCATTCATAAAACCATGCAGCATTTGCAAAACAGTTGTGATTTTTGTGTAGTTCATATCTTGGACCTGCACTCTTATGAGATATCCACTCCTAGGTTGATAGACCGCTGTACGGCAAGAAAACATCCTTATTTCATGTCTGCTTCTTGTTATGTTTCAGCACTACAACCATTTTTGGTTGTAGGCCCCAAAAAGTGTAAAGAAGGAAAGTGACATGAAGATTATTTTAAACAATCTGCCCTTTTTTCCTCATTTTCTTAGCCTTCTGGTTTGAAGTTAAGTAGCAACAAAAGGAACAACAGTGAAACTACAGAAAAATAAACCCTGAGCGACGATAAGTACATCATTACGTGACAGACTAAACAGAAAGCCGAGGTCGCTATGAAACACTGGCGAGTAGCGGACGCTTTAAACGCCCTTTTATAGGGTTTTTGTGAAGGTATTTAATTTAAACCCATGCTGCACTGCAGGCCTGCCCGGCGAGGGAAGGATCGAGTTTCTAATTGGCTGCAGCTTCTCGTACAAACAGCACATTGTGGACGACTGTGTTAAACAAACACGGTTTTCCTCCGAGCCGCCGCTGACGGGAGGAGTGTTTGCAGAAGCCGGTGGCGAGCCGCCCTCGACCAGAGACCCTGACTTACGACGCCTCAGCGCTTCAGGTGTGGGCTCTGAGGTGGATTCTGACGTCAGACGGGCTGTTTTGATTCGGGATGCGTCACGAGATTCTGAACGTCGAGTTTCCGCAGTTTCTGTAACTCAGAGACTCCCCCATGAGACTTAGAGAGAGGATTGTTCCCTCTGAGCCATGCTGAGTTACTACTCTACTGATGTTTGAATAAAACATAAGCTCCTTTATATCTTTATAGGTCCAGTCTTGGCCTGGTCCCAAAACGCAGATAAACACAGTTAAAGATGAAAGTCAAATGAACTTTATGTCACGACTAATCAAAAACACTTTTAAAGAGATGTGGATGGAAAACCCCTATTCTTCAACAGGTAAAATCCAGGATTTTGAATAACGAGGAGGCATTTATTTTCTAAAAAAATAACAAGAAAGGAGTGAAAAAGTAATAGTTTAACATTTTGAGAACTATCCTCCTTCATTATCTTGCAAAGAGCTTTTTTAACGAGCCACAAAACGAGTGTTCACTGGGGTAAAGTTAACAGGTTGGCTCGTTAATTAGCTGCTCAGCTGCAGCCTTTTAAACAGCATGTGACCTGCAGATGTCACCTCTGATCTGTTGACTACTGACAGGACACGCCCCCTCAGATGCTGTCAATCAAACACAGACTTAGACACGCCCCCTCATATAGACTTAGACACGCCCCCTCACATGCTGTCAATCAAACACAGACTTAGACACGCCCCTTCACATGCTGTCAATCAAACACAAACATGACACGCCCCCTCAGATGCTGTCAATCACACACTTAGACACGCCCCCTCAGATGCTGTCAATCAAACACAGACTTAGACACGCCCCTCAACTGCTGTCAATCAAACACAGACATGACACGCCCCCTTATCTGCTGTCAATCAAACACAGACTTAGACACACCCCCTCAACTGCTGTCAATCAAACACAGACTTAGACACGCCCCTTTAGCTGCTGTCAATCAAATACAGACACTGACACACCCTCCAGTCATTTTCGTTAAAAAAGAACAAACTTTTTTCTTTATTTTAATAAAGAAAACTATTTTAATTGTATTAACAATACATGTTGACCTTGTTTCTGAGTGCAAAAAGTAATATGAATACATGAATAGATAACTGATACTAATAGGAATACCTGTTACTTCTGTCATTTGCATTTTTTATTTAACAACAGACTCTGGTTGGATTTTTGTGTAATTTTATGCCAGATAATAAAATATAATGTTTTTTCAGTGGCTCTGAATCCAAGAAAAAGTAGGGAACTAAGTCAATATATCATATATTGTACTTTTTACTTAGTGTAACATATAATTTAAAGAAAGAAAGTTTGACATTTGGGGGAAATACTGTTAATATTCTGGTAAATAACTTCCTGTAGTTTCTGCTTTTTGCTGGGCAACAAGAAAACAACAAACAAATTAGCCGTATGTGATGTTTGGAGGCGCTGACAAGACTTTGAACAGATCCAGGCCAGCTGTTCACTTCTGTTTCCAGGCTTCATGTTCAGCTTCGTTAGCCAGATGCTGACAGGAATATTTTAAACGTTCACACATAAAAGTCTACGAGAAAGCAGATTTCGCAAAAGTCCACCTTTCCTGTTTCCTGCTTATATCACTACTTATTAATATAAAACACGTTCCAGTAGATAAGTCGTCTTCTAAAACAGCCTCTCATCAGATATTTTGAAATATCTGTTTTCAAAATCTGGGTCAGATGAAACATAATTTGGGTTAAACCTCTTTGGTTATGCAACATTTGCTGCGCAAGTGCCACTTCGTATTTTTAAAAGGAAATGCCATAAAAACGTCCATCTTGGGGCCACGTTTATGAGCAGCAGCCTCACTTAAACACGACGAATGCTTTAATTTTCCCTGAGTGCTGCTCAGCTCCACATCTGGTGTGTCTACGGTAAATGAAACAGTCATAAATAAGAAATAAGGCCTCCCAAAGAGGCCGTTAAAGCAAAAATCCACCCAAAAACAGAAGTTTCTCATCTGATTGATTACATAACTACAAAACTTGACCAAGCTGGACCGAGGTTAGAATAGTTTGGAATTTATTATTTATAAAATTCTTATATTGTTTTGTTTTTTAGTCTTTAAAGTGTGTCTGCTAGTTTTTTAGTTTTTATTTGAAAATGCTTAGTTTCAGTTTAGTTTTCACAAGTTTTTTTTTTCATTAGTGTTAATTTTCAGTGTTAATTTTGCTCTTAAGTGAATTATTTAACAGGGAAGTGATTCAATATTATATAAATATAAATATTGTTCTCTAAAAGATGAGAACTGGGATCATTTTCTTTATAGTTATAGTCTTTATTAGTTTCGTACCATTTCAGCTGTTTTTTGTAGTTTTCTATTTTTATTTCAGTCAACAAAAATGTTTATTTTATTTTTGTTCTTTTGTTAGTTTTCATTAATGATAAAGACCTTGAATCAGACTTGATGTTTGATTGGTTTGATTTTTCAATGTAAAAAAAAATGAAATCAAGTTTAAAGTGAAATCTTCTTTACTTTGAAAACACTTTGAACTCAAACTGAGCAAAATAATGAAGATCATCTTTCACCAGTTTGTATTTTTTATTCATTTTTTTTAGTTCTATTAGATATGGAGCAGCACGAGCATCACTTGTTTAGACTTTTGAACTCAAAATTATGACTTTTGAATTCATAATTTAGACTTTTTATCAAACAATTATGAAAAAACATAGATGAACATAGAAATCAGAGACTATTTGATGTTTGCTGACTGACTGTACGTCGCCTCTTAAATACCAGACGTTTTATTTGAAGCTGTGAAAACTTATAACTAACTTATATATATAGATATATTTGTGGTTTTAGGAAGCAAAATCAACCTCAGTATAGTTTAACATCTACATCTTATGTCTGTCTCATTAATATTAATGAGCTTCTCCTAATTGAATTTAATTTCTGAATTTTGAAACATGGGACAATTTATAGAACAAATGGACCTTGTTATTATTAAAAGTATTCAACTTCCTATGATACTGGACCTTTAATGCTTTGTTTCTGTAAAGTAATATCTCCTCTTCCATCTCTTCACCTCCTCTCTTTTCTGACTTCCTACATCTTTTCTGACTTCCTACATCTTTTCTGTCTACATTAAAACATTAAGTCGTCTCCTCTTCTCCTCACGTTTCCTCCTCATCTAAACTCACTTGAACATGGTCTCAGCCTCGTTGTTTCCGAACCAGACTTTTAGATGAGGACTGAAGTTTTCTCCGTGGATCTCCAACATGGCGACGTGTCCTCCACCGTTCACCTGCAGAAAGAAACACACACACACACACACACACACACACACACACACACACACACACACACACACACACACACACACACACACACACACACACACACACACACACACACACACACACACACCCTTGAATTCACAAAAAATAAACACATCTGATAAGATTTTTGCTTCAGATGTTTGTTTTTTTTTCCAGAAAGTGTAAGAAACACATGGTCATAATTAAGGAGGAATGAAACTGCCTGAAATAAAAAAAAATGAATGACTCAGTTCATAATAATATGACATTAAATGCACATATTTATTTAATTTTCCATTTAATTAAATTTATTTATTGGTGTCTGTTTTCCTTTTGTACATAAATGCTGCGTTTCTTTGATTTTCCATTTTATTATTAATTTTTTACATTTATTTATTTATATATTTATCCTCCCCATTTATTTCTCTCTGCATTTCCACCTCAGTAATTATAAAATGGAACATTTGGATGTTCCACGGATGGAATTATAGTGAAAATAACAGATTCTCCTATTTTCTGAGGAACCCTTATGGACCCCTGGGGGTCCCTGGACCCCACGTTGAGCCCCACTGGTCTAACTCACCTCTAACCCGGTGATGACAGGAAAAGGACTGACTGGTGTCTGGATGCAGGTCAGACCCTGGTTAAAGGTGAATTCCACTGCTTCCACTCCGATGATGGTCCAGCAGGATCCATCATTCAGGACCACTCTGCCCGGGTCTCTGAGGCTGGACGAGGCCTGGATGGAGGACATGGAGGACATGGAGGACATGGAGGATATGGAGGATATGGAGGATATGGAGGATGTGGAGGATATGGAGGATGTGGAGGACATGGAGGATGTGGAGGACATGGAGGATATGGAGGATATGGAGGACATGGAGGATATGGAGGACATGGAGGATGTGGAGGATATGGAGGATATGGAGGACATGGAGGATATGGAGGACATGGAGGATGTGGAGGATATGGAGGATATGGAGGATATGGAGAATATGGAGAACATAGAGGATATGGAGAATATGGAGGACATGGAGGATATGGAGGATATGGAACAGGAAGTAGAGGACAGAGAGAAGCCAGAGGAAACCTGACCTGGTGCTGAATGATGGTGTCGTTAGATAAACACAGGTAGGCCTGAGGATTGTCTCTGAACTGAAAAGCACATTTATGGAGCTGAGAAACTGGCTCATCCACGTCCAGGATGGCGTGCTGTTTGTTGACCTTACGGATCACCTGGTGATACCAAGAAAAAAAAAACACAACAAGATGATAATTTAACCTCCTGAGACCTGGCTCGTCATTTTTCTGTCCTGTAGTACAGGTTTTAGTTTACATGATAATCAATATGGAATATAATATATATAAGTAAAGTTCAATGATTAATAAGATAAAGAGTTCAAGGATTAATTATTTGTCCATAAAATCATAGAAATCACACTGAGGATCATTCCAGAACATGAAGAGTATATTCTGTAAGATGTTTAACGTTTGACTCCACTTATGGAAACATGTAGATGTTGGAAGGTCATGCATCAAAAGGGTTAATATTTCAGTTTTTGCAGAGTTTTTTTCAGATCTATATTAAAATGATGCAGCATAGATTTGACTATTAACAGGTGTTCAGGAGGAAAAGCTCCTTCACTATAAATCAAACATAAAGCAGCTGACTCATCGCTCGTGAACAGTCAAGTCATGAGATTTTAAATGGTTCCCGTGCGTCCAGCAGGTGGTCTGTACGTCGCTGGAGGTTTAACGATGAAAAACTGCTGCTATCTTCAGTCCTTGAGTCCAAAACCAGAGCATCACCACAGCAGAATCCACCCTTCTACTGCCCCACACACACGGGCTATTCAAACACTTCATTTACGTATATTTAAGTCTTTTCACAGCTGCTGATCCTGGATCTTTTGGGTCTGAGCGTCGACCTTCAACCCGTCACCGACCACAACCAAACAGCAGGACCCGGACCGCTCGTCACGACCAGGAAACGCTGCTCCGACTTTAAACAAACCGAAAAGGCTGCAGAAACGTATGGAGCAGCAGAGGTGGATAATATACCTTAACCCTGCTCTGGTGGTTGTTATCACAGCAGCTTGGGCGGGACGAGAGGAAAGCGTCTGCTCAGCGGATTGAGAGCGATTCCACCAAGAGGTTTGGAGTCACAGAAATAACAGCGTTTTTTGTGGATTAGGAGGTTATGTAATACCTGAACATCTGTAAAACATATAGAATCAGAGGTGATTATAGCTTCAGATTGTGGTGGAGAGACGGAATAATCAGCCATGACCACGCAGCTTTTATTCTACTGGTAAAGACACATAAGGCTTCATGATTCAGGAAATAAATCAGTAAAACCATATTATAATAAAGGACTACGTTTTTTGGGAAAACACAAAAAACTTTATTAAATACAGAGACTACAGCTCTGGAAAAAAAAGAAACCACTGCAAAATGATCAGTTTTTCTGATTATTACTACTTATAGGTCTGTGTTTGGGTTAAAGGAACATTTCAGTTTGAGTCTATAAACTACTGACATTTATTTGCAGAGCATTTATTAGCTTAAAATGACAAATGGTCAAAGATGCAATGTTTTTGCAATGTTCAGATGTCAAACAATGAAAAGAAACAAGATTAAATTAATGTACAACAACATAATACTAATGTTTACACTAAAGGAGAGTTCAGAAATCAATATTTGCTGCAATAAATCTTATTTTTAATCTCTCCACAGTCTTTACCATTGTTCTTGGTGACTTTATTCCACTGCTGGTTCCTCTTTAAGCAGAATGAGGTGTTCATGTGTTGGAATTCAACAGAAATGACCGTAATACATGTAGAGATGCTGATTTCAGAAGAAAAATGCAGCGATCTCTTATTTCTTTTTTCCAGAGCTGTATAATATTTCTGAATCATCTTGACAGTGGATGACTGTGACTGTCATACTGTGACTGGACATACATAGAACGTTGTGTGTCACTTAAAGTGTTCAATCCAGGCTTGAAATTTCATCAATTTAGGAGCAAAGCTACTTGGCTTTTTGTGTTTTTTCTTTTATGAAGGTACAAAAAACAAAAGCCAGGACACCGAGACCATAAACTACTCTTCAATAGTTTGGGGTCACTTTGAAATTTCCTTATTTTTTAAAGAAAAGCACTGTTTTTTTCAATGAAGATAACTTTAAACTAATCAGAAATACACTCTATACATTACTAATGTGGTAAATGATTATTCTAGCTGCATATGTCTGCTCTTCTTTGACTGTTTTTTACTGAATGTAACTCATCTCCAACACCTTTTTAAAAACCTGAGATGTGGAAGTGATGTGTTTAATAGACTGAAGATCCTGGAACTTCCTGTATTTCTTTATTTATTGAATTTATTGATATGCATAGCAATTTATATTCAATATATTCAATTTAAAGTATAACTTGTGAAAATTAGACTAAATGACTATAAAACATTATAGCCTAAAGCCTTTATCACTCACCAGTAGAAAATGATTCTAGAATCATGCTTAGAGCTTCTTCTTGATTCTTGAAGCAGCTGCAATCATGAACGTTTGTTAAATTGTCATTTTATCAGGATTTGGACAAAAAATGAAATGTCCATTGTCCTATAGAACATAAAGATTCTGATCCTTTAACTCAGGATTGAGGTGATTTTACCAGATGCAGCAGCATCATCAGGAGATGATTTAGGACAAAAACTCTTTCTTCATTATTTTAATAGGGTGATGTAATGCTGGTTCATCCTGTACTTTATAGTTGGTTCAGCTTCTTCCTCCAGATAAAACTGATGTGGATTGAAACTTATTCTCAGTAAAGCAGCAGGATTTCTAAATTCCTCATTCTTATTGTTTTAATTTCCTGAACCCAGCAACTAAAGAAACTCAGGGTCATTTTATCTCAGAGCTCATCAAATCCTCTTTATCTGATTAGTTTTTCATGAAGCAGAGTTCAGCTGGTAAATGCAACGAAGGGCGAGTTGATTCGAGACACATTCAAGTCATATTTTCTGCTGAGAACTTGTTGCTGTTGTTTTGTGATGTTAAGATCTGTAGTTAGTCAATTTGAACTCATTAAGCTTATGTTTTCTAATTAAAAACAAAATCAAAGCCAACGTTGGACTGTTTAAAGCTTGTAGCTGCAGAGTAGAGTCAAAGAACCACGTCTATAAGGAGCTATAACAAAGGAAGTAACAGTGAGTCTGAACTAATGAAAGAGACAGAGATCATATGATAAAGTGTGTGTGTGTGTGTGTGTGTGTGTGTGTGTGTGTGTGTGTGTGTGTGTGTGTTACCATGGGTGGCAGGGCTACTCCAGACTCGGTACACACTAGCTGGACCACACAGCCGTAACAGATGAAGCCTTCGCTCAGCACAAAGTTGCCTTGGTCAGCGCGCCGGTCCTCAACTACACACACACACACACACACACACACACACACACACACAGAGTGAGTGGCTGTCGTTATCCATTCAAACAGGAATTTATCTTTACCTGCTGTTTTCAGTGATTCTGACTCTGTATGTGCATCATTTTCACTCCTTTAATAAACACAGTTGAATCAGTTTTAAATGAGATTTAACCCACTAAAACCTAAATGTGCCTTTAAGTCATTGACTGTTATTTTATACTTAAATAAAAATAAATAAATGTTACTCATACAGCTTTTTTTTTCGGATAACTTAAGTTTTCCAAAAAAAAAATAAGTTTCCAAGTGCTTTCTTTCATATGACATCATCAACTTCCTGTCTCTTCTCTAAGAACATGGTAAAGACAAACATGACCATAAACAGGTCATTTATTTAAATTATTATGATTTATATATATATATATCAATTTAATCATTAAAGTCTTTAGAATAAAAATCTAAAAAATAATTGGGCAGATTTGTGCAAGCAGCCACTATAACAGCCATTAAAATGCTATTTTCTGCAAAGAAAAGACTATAAACTGGGAAAAATAGATCCATAACATGATTGTAAGGTAATTAACTGACTATATACTGATTATATGCATGAAAACTGGGCTTAAATGGGTTAAAGTGAGCATTTCACATCCCACCTCCCACTATAACATTTATCCATTCAGCCTGAGAATCTCTTCACATAATCCGACTCCTTTCCTCCTTTTTTCAGGTAGCGTGGCGATGGATGAGTGGGTGAGGTTGAGGTTTTGGAGGTGGGAGGTCTGAGCTCAGCAGGAACCACGTTAAATAAATAACCACACTGAGCTTTAGGTTTTCAGATGAGTGTGAAGAGAATCTCACACACTGACTGTCTTTATGCGGCCGAGAGCAGCGAGAGAAGACGAGTGGTGACTGGAACGTCGTGTTATGACACCTCTGGTTTATGGATATATAGATGTCATCATGATGTATGAAAAGGAACAACTTTAATGTGTTGAAACCAAAAAACCTCCTGATACAGCAGCAGAATGGAGTTTTCTTTATAAATCCCAGTAGAAAACCTCAGCTCCAACACAAATAAAGTATTTTTATCTGTTCCAGCATCAATATATATCATCAATATCCACATCATCAATACAATAAGACAATAGTTTAATAGAATATCAGTAGTAGAGACTATTTACATATTTAATTTAGATTTGATCTGTTTGTGTGATTATTTAATTGGCTCCTTTATAATAAACATCTTACAGAATATATTCTTCATGTTCTGGAATGATCCTCAGTGGGATTTATAGGATTTTATGGACAAATAATTGATCTTTAAACTCTTATCCTATTAATCATTGAACATTCAACTTCATTGAAAATAATTTATTTCATGTTTTTTCCTGATTTGGGTCAGTTTGGCCTCGTTTTTAAGTTTTAAATTAAGTATTTTTATCTGTAGTAATACATTAGATTTTAATTTTCAATATTCCAGCTATTTTTTCTCTATAACAGCAACATAAACATTTATATCAGAAAGGTTAAAAAACATGTTTTAATCTATTCATCATCATTTTCTCAGTATTATTACATGGATGTAAGGAGCTGGAATTTATCCCATCATGCATTGCATGAGAATCTAAACCAGTTTATTACAAGGTTTATAATGGATGACTTTAATAATATGATTCATTTACTGTCGAAACAGTAAATAAATCCATTTACATGTGAAATGTAATCTGACTGCATGTATTTACCAGTAAATTACTGAAGTTTTGTGTTTTTTTAATGTTGTATAGTAATGTATGATTGATTGTTGAAGAGTTTTTAATCATAAATATTAATATAAGTTTAAATGTTATTGAGAATACCTGTCTGTATAGACACTTAAAATAAAATCCTGGATGGACTGACCACACACACACACACACACACACACACACACACACACACACACACACACACACACACACACTCTCCTACCCAGGGTGATGGTCAGGGCCGTCCACTGTCTGGCGCTGGCTATGAAGGCTCCTCTGTCCACTGAGAGGTAGCGAGTGCTGACCGTCTGAGAACGTAAACGGTTGAACAGAGCAACTCTGGAGAATGAGGAGATACACACTGAAAACACACACACACGCACACACACACACACACAAATATAAGTTACTCAGGAACTCTTAATTGGGATTTTTTTGTCTGTAGGGGACAAACACGACCTGTAGTGGTGTGTGTGTGTGTGTGTGTCCATGTTTGATTGACAGCAGCTGGAGGGGTGTGTTGTTGTTTGTGTTTGATTGTTGATGTTTGTTGTGACACTTTTCCTGCTGAACACACACCAGACGTGTGTCCATGTTTGTCAGAGACTGAACCATGAAGCTGATCAGCTGTTAGTGTTTTTGCTGCTGATGAGAGAACAGAACAAATATCATTTTATGTAAAGACTTTGACATTTTCTTGATTGAAATAAAGATAGATTGCTGTCTCCATTTAGTTTGTGTGTGTGTGTGTGTGTGTGTGTGTGTGTGTGTGTGTGTGTTAGATGACTGGCTCTGATTGATCCTGCACCCTGCAGTGTCTCAACAGTTTTAAAAGGATTCATCACATCTCTGAAAATGTACATTTTTTGTTGAATTTATGTCCTTGGAAAGTCCATTTGTACATTTTTAAAATATTCAATCCACCTATAAAACTACTTGATAGCATATGTTTTTAATTCTTGAAAATCCTTTTGACTTTATCCCTCCTATTAGCCCTCTCATGCATGAATTATGATAAACTCAGTCAGGATTTTTTCTGTGTTTCATGCGTCTTTAAAGGATGTAAAACAAGGTTTGGAAAAATAAAACATCTTTATTCTATAAAGCTAATTGTATTTGTCCATTCAAGTATACTTCCTGCATTCTGTATTGAAGAAATCAATGTAATAGAAACTCAAATTACATTCTAAAAACATAAAGAAGTTGATTTATAGTGAAAACATTACAGGATATGAACTATTTTGAAGACAAACTCTGGTAGAAATAGACCTTGAAGTTGCATGATGTACAGTTAAGTTAACAGATGATTCTGAAGCTTCATGCTGTATTTATGAATAATTTAACAGAATCAGGAAGATATAAAGACATAAAACATGACTCACGGTCAGCGTTCTTCATGGATTGTCTCTTCTGAGACGGTTTTGAGATGATTTTGATCATCCTGCTCTGGAAGGAACCAACTTCCTGTCTGTTTCCCAGAGAAAGTTGCAGCAACAGGCGGAAATGTTTCCTCTTGTCCTGATCAGAGATGAACAGCGACTTGGCACAAGCGTATAACTGCAGCAGAAACACAGAAACACAGAGACCAGATACAACAGGATGAGTCTGGACGTTTAACTGAGCTGAGTGGATAGGAAGCTTATTTATAGCCGAATTAATATTAGTCATTTTATGAAAAGAAAAGGTTAAATAAATTGGACCAGAAGAAAACTCAACTGGTTTAGTTTCTTCAAAATGTCCTTAGTGAGAGAAACAAGTTTTAAAGAACTGAACAGGGTAAAATGTTTAACCTTTAGATATCACCATGAAAATTACTGAGTTGATTACTTAGATTAAGACAAATAAAACTATATATTGCAAGTTATTTTAAAGATTCTTTGTTAACATGGGATAATATTGCATAATCTCATTATTGTGGCTGATATTCAGACTTACACCAACAAATCTAAACATTAGTAGAGCTGGGAAAATGTCTTCTTTAATATTGTTGATATATTTAAGTAAAAACTTAATATTAATTTATTATTATCCCATTTATGGTTCCTATCAGCAGAGAGACAGGAAAGAAAGAAGGAACTTTAAACCAAGTCTTTATTACTGTAATTATTAATGCAGAGATTAGGATTCTGGGAGATAAATATGATTAAAGACCAGGAGACAAATGGAAGAAGAATGCAGAAAACAAAAGAAAAGTAAAATAAAAACTATCTGGATCAAACTTATACGATGCACAACTACAGAATCTCATCTTGACTCTTGTATTGAGTTGATGCAGCTAACTCCCTGCAGTTTACACATTATATTTATTTATTTTAACAACTGCATCCAATGGGACACTAGTTAGGACACTAGGTCCACTCCAGCACCTTTAAATCCATGCAGTAGACAGTCGAATTTATGCTAATTTATGTAAATGTTGCTTGTTTTGTTCTTTTGATATCAAAAGGTTAAAAATTTGACCCTAATAAGGTGAGAAAAGGGATATAAAGGGATATATTTTGGTCTTTTTCAGAACTTTTCCAACCTGCATTTGTTTGAAGTTTTGACTTAAATTACTGGACTTTATTTAACACATGTTCAGATACAGTTAACATCAGAATGATGGGGATTGTTGCTGCACTGATGCTTGAAACAAGAAGAGAACTAACGCGTTTACTGGCAGCTACTGTACACACACACACACACACACTGTACAGTAACACACACATTTGGTGTGTGCTCTCTCTGTGGGTGAACACACACAGTGTGTTTACAGCCTGTTTGTTGAGTCAACAGCCGTCTAATAAACAAGCTGCAGCTCTGGTCTGGATAAACACGTGAATCCGTCGGAGGCTCAGACACAACAGGATTCAGGTCTGAGAGGAACTGGATCATCATCAAGTCTCATCTGCAGCTGCTGCTTCCACTGAGACACAGACAGAGACCACCAGCCGACAGAAAGTCACCATCAATGCTGCTCTGGCTGCACAAATAAATCCAGAAAATATGATTCCAACATCTGGCTGAACAGAGAAACGGTGTTTTTACATTGAGTCGTCAGTGTTGTTTTGTTTTTGGAGATGATTTATGTGTTTGGAGGGAATCAAATACTGTAAATCTCAAACACAGCTGCACACACACACACACACACACACACATGAAAGCTGGCGTTCACACTGCACCGATGTGTAGACAGGAACACATCAGTGTACTCGTAGACCTGCTCTGATTTGTGTCCCTGCTGTTAGATTCTGAACATTCTGATTGGTCAGAGTTAGAAGACGTGAATAAACACAGATCAAACACTTTTTGATTGTTTGTGGTTGTTTCTGATGTGTGTGTGTGTGTGTGCTTGTCTTGTCTTTCCATCCTAGAAGAGGGTTCCTGCTCTTCCTCTTTTTTCCTGTTAAAAACTTGTTGTTGTTTGGGTCTAAGGACAGAGGATGTTGAATCTGTAATTTGTGATTTTGGGCTACAACAATAAAATCGTACTAACGTCTCTCTGTTTGAAAGAAATAGATCCTGTGAAACATGAATTTGAGGAAGAGATTGAAGAGTTTGACGGTTTATCAGACACTAAAGCACTGAACAGTGAAACTAAGAACGCTTTCATTCCACTAATTTGATTATTTGTCCTGTATTAGGCAAGAACATATTACTATAATAACATTTACTAATTAGCATCGAGTCCACTTTTACTGCTGCAAATGAACCAGAATAGATTTTTATCTTCCAGTAGAAATAAGCACCAATTCTGACTCACTATGAATCGACATGTTCACACATTGTTTCTTGCTCTTATCTTCATGTTTTACATCCTCTGTATTGGCTGTTTTTGGCTAAATGAGTCGTGGCTTCATCTGGAAACAATCTGGAGTCACTGAAGATGCACGGTGCGTCATTTCAAGCAGAGAAGATGCTGTTTTCAGAAAGAATGAGGTCACAGGGGATGAATATTGTTCTAAAGTTCCACAAGGTAGCTATAAAACGGGGAAATAGAGGTTTGGAGATGTTCTCACCAGAGAAAACGCACCAAAATGTTGTGATTTGGTGCTGAGACTACCTATTTTTAGAGGTTTCATTCCACTTTATTTAGTAACTGATGTGTTTTATACCAAGAAAAACAACCAGACCAACTTGGTGTGGAAGCATCCTAACACATTTACCAAATATAAATGATTATAATACAACAGCTCCAAGTTTTAGGCATCAAATTAAATCCACCGAACCAACTTCAAAGAAACAGAAAACCAATGTTAATAATAAAAACATCATCTCTTACTAAAACGTTTTCTTCTCGAACTGCAATAAATTTCCAGTTTAACAGGCTGTTTTTTCCAATAATTTCAATCTCAGTGAGTCAGCAGTTTTTAATGATATGAGGAGGGTTTTTACTGCTCTGGCATTGTACAGTGGTGCCTATTATTTTATCTTTCATGTGAACAACCATGAGGTAACCAGCAGAAATACCCGCTTCATGTTAACCTCACTGATCCACATTCTACCAGACCACCCTGTGTTTTTCTGCCTTCGACACTGAACAAAAACTCTTTTGTTTTTCTCACAAAGGGCGTTTTTCTCTCGAATTGTGTTCACAAATTCATTTAAATTCATGTTTGTGAGCATTTCTCCTTTGCCAAGATGATCCATCCACAGGTGTGGACAGGTGTGGCCTGTCAACACGCTGATTAAACAGCCTGATTATTACACAGCTGCACCTTGGTCTGGTCACGATGAGACGTTTTATCACGCAACAACATCCTACAGATGCCCAAAGATCGGAGGGAGCGTAGTTAGTTCACTGAAGGAATGTGCTGGTGATTTTAAAAGTTCATTTCATGAATATAAATCATCTCTAACATTGATTTTCAAGAATTTGGCAGCAAATTCAACTGGCGTCACAACTGCAGACCATGTTTATCCAGACCAGAATCCTCCAAATCCAACATCTTCACCTTTATGATGATCTGAGGTTTAAACAGTGAAAGATTTCTGCATAAACAGTCAAACAAGATCACAAGGAAGTTAATTTCCCTTCATCTGGCTGCAGATCATCTTTAGAGAAACTTTGATTAATTTTAAATGTTCACTAAAGTCCTTTTATTGTCATTGCACATTGAAAATCAATGCACTCACTCAAAATAATACTCTAAAAACAATAATTCACAATAAATATGCATATTACAATCTCATCCACCCTGTCACATTCATGGCAACTATATGCCTTTAAAACTGAATAATAGCAAATAGAATAGTGTATTAGAATTACATCTAATACACCAAGACTCTATAGCTTCTATCTTATTATTTAATTTCACTCCTACTCTTAATTCGATGCTTCTTTTGTGTTATAATATGTTATTTGTCCTGCTGTTGTGTGAGTATTTCATTTTATTTGCTATTTTAAATTCATTTTTGGGAGTTTTTTTTAATCCATGTACTTACAAATGTACAAACGTTGACCTTCAATGTTGTTTGGCTCTTTGGAGAAGTGTTGTATTCATGAATGAATCCTGGTTTTAACTCTACCAGCATGTATGTTATGTTGATCAGTTTGCTGAGGTCAACATGAGGTTATGATATGAGGCATAAACAGCTGCTTTTTACTGATGTCAGTTTGATTTGACAGAGATGCTGTGATGAGACCCTGAGGCCCATTGTTGTACATTCATCCACCACCAACACCTCATGTTGCAGCTTGATGATGTTCGGCCTCATGCTGCAAAGATCTGAAGCTGAAACCATCCTGGTTCTTTATGACCTGCAGACTCAGACCTGTCTGCAGTGATGCTCTGGATCAACCTGTATGAAATCCAGCAGCTTCACACACTCAGTGAAAGGAGTGGACTGATATTCCACAGATCAATCAACAACCTGATCAACTCTACCTGAGGATGTGATGCAGGTCTGTGAAATCCACAGTTCAATGTAATGTCTTTTTTCAAACTTATAACCTGCACATTTTAGACCCATCAGACCAGTTCAATGCATAACTGTAAACCAATCATGCTCAGTGGCATGGGTTAAAAGGGCAGGGTTAAAAAAGAAAAAAAGGGCACATATAGCGTATCTTCTTCACTGAAGAGGGCACTTTAATCCACATTTTGGCCCCTAGAGGGCACTTTAGCATGCTTTTTAGCTCAATAGAGGGCATTTTAGCAGATATTTTGGCTCCCAGATGGCACTTTAGCACATGTTTGAGCTCCTAAAATGTACTTTAACACACTTTTTAACTCTCAAAAGGCACTTTAATATGCTTTTTAACTCAAAATAAGGCACGATAGCACACCTTTTAGCTCAAAAGAGGGTACTTTAGCACACATTTTGGCTTCCCCTTATGCACACTACTGATCATGCTATTTAATCAGCATCTTGATATGCCACACCTGACTCACTAACATGAAATGTGGCCTAACTTGTCAGATTTTCAGTTCAGAGAATGAAAATGACCGCTTTCTCTTTTCTACTTCTGTGTGATCTTTATCTCATGGATAATATTATGATTGTTAATGTGTAAAATCCTGCTCCATTGACCTTGTTCAGTTCAGGTCTCAGTGTTCGTCTGCACATCTTCACACAGCCGACTCTGGGATTCATTTTAACAGATGATGAATGATGAACCCATTTAAAAACTCTCCTTTCTTCTGGCTGCCAGTGTTTGCTGCTGCAGAGGAACATAATGGATCATTTATCTGGGACAAAGGCCAGTTCAAACTCACAGAAAATTATCTCTGTCATTCAAGAAACTCGAGGAAACTCGGTGGGAACCATGTCGAGAAAATCAGTAAAACAGCAGAGAGGAGTGAGCATTTCATTAGATCAGATAACTTACTCTGGAGTTCGGCTGCTCATCAAACACCAGCTTAAACGTGTCAGCCTGAGACTGGCTGGAGCTGTCCAGACACATGTAACCACACACCCTGTACACCGAGTCTCCATAACCAGCCGCTGGAGAAGAGAACAGAAACAGAAGGAAAGATAACAACGGAGGGATTAAAGGGGGGAAGAGAGGGAGGAAAATATTTAGGATGTAGAAGAAAGAAATAAGATTTAAACTCAAATTCAAAGCATGAAATCTGATATTTTCCCTGAGACGGATGACATTATTGTTCCTTCACCTTTCAGATGATCCTGCATGACTCTCCATCCATGACCACTGATGTAAACACAAGGAGGAGGACAGAAGAACCTGCAGTAACAACAGATTAAAACACGCTGTGAAATATTAGTATATAACCGCTTTTCTTGCTATAAATATGGTAATAGACTTAAATAAGGGATTGCTGTTCCATATTCTTAATAGAGAAACTGAACATTGGGTAAGAAATGGACAGACACTGAGATAAAGACATGAAAATACATTTATTATAAGAAAAAGGCTGCAATTTATGTTGAAAGTGCAGATGTTAATTTAAATATCGGTTTTAAATTGTGTTGATGAAAAATCTCTTATTCATAGTTTTCATAGTGTAACAATCTGGACATGTTACTGTTATATATGTCTGTAAATAAATGAGATTAGACCCAGATTCTGTTCTGTTAGGTGATAGTGCTGCGATTTTCTGAGGGTCTTTGAAAGCATCTTGGAGTAAGACCTGTGTTAATGTGAAGAATAATGTAGCAGCTAAACTCGCTAATGTATTAGCATGTCGTTATTGAGAGATGTTACGATACTTTCATTATTTCGGCTGCGCGAAAGCGCTGGGAAGCAACATGAGGAGGAGCTGTGATATGGAGCTTTACACTGGAACTAACGAGCTGCTGTATGATAGAGCTGGGACAGGGAAGTCTATGGTAATTTAACCTTTAATGATAATAATGCTGTTTTGAATATCTATTAAAAAAATCCACAAAAAAGGATGAACACCTTCGTGCCATGTGCAGGTATATCTGAAAGCTGATGCTGATCTGAAAACAGTCAGAGATACACAAACACACTCAGATGCTACTTGCTTTTTTATTTAGAAGATATATATTTTCTGTTTATAAAATAAAACAGCACCAAGATTCAGTAAAATCACTGTTGAACCCTAAAAGACCAACTCATCATGATGATTTTTTCTGACGTGTCATCTAACCTCTTCTCGTTGCCGTAGGACTTCTGAGCGACCTTAGCGTGCAGGATGATGATGCTCTGGTCAGCGTGAGATTCTCCTCCAGGTTCTCTGGTTGTTCCCAGTAACTGAAAACCCGGGTCCAGTCTCCTGATTGGACGAGAACACAGAGAACCAGAAACTCACTTATATATAAACATTAAAGCCACATGTGATAGTGTAAAGAGGACACGTCCAGCTGACTGCAACCATTAATAAAACACAGTGATGTGACTTTTTAAAGGGCAGGGGTGAAACAGGAAAAACTGCACTTTAGACATGGTTTATGTTTTACAGCTGGACACTTTAACATGTATTTTAACTCCCTAGAGGGTATTTAACACGTTTCCTGAAAATGTAAAATATTAACTCGGCAAAATAACAAAATAAGGCCCCGTCAACTCACACATTAACCTTTTGTAAACTTTTGTAAACCTAACCAATTTTTATGTCTCTAAATATAAACCAAGGCAGGACTATAGTTTTTAAAACATGTTTCTAATCAATGAAATAGATTTTACTACTTAGTATTTAGTACAGCAGTTTATTCATATTGTTTATCCGATTTATTTTTAGTAGCACAGACTTTAGTGCACAATATGTGGGAAAAAAATAAAAAAATACAGTGTGTTTAAGGTTTAGGGACAATTGTGATCATAGTAAATAAAAAGAATGTTGACTTTTGGTTGGAAATCTCCACCAACATTCATCCATCTCAACCTCCTCCCTCTGAAAACTTTATAATAACTTGGCTTTATTTCCTTTATCATGATAACTATGGCCACTAGAGACGCCGTCATTTGTAGGTAAAAATAAATCAATAAATATGTAAAACACAATGATTGTTTCCATTGTCAGTCTACAACTATCAGAGCAACATTAGCAAAACTCAAAAACTAGAAGTGTTCAAGTCGTAAACTGGACTTTAACTCAACCTGTAAGTAAAAAGAATCTGTAGCTTCCTCATGTTGACATGAAAACCTCAGACTAAACACGGTTATAATCAGCAGACACTAAATCCATCTTCATGATGGACTCAGTAGCACTGAAACATAAATAAAGAGCCAAAGATAGTTTCTAATGTACGTATATAGAAGGAGGTGATGCTGATGCATCGCTCTTAAACAAACTGTTTTCTGTTAATTAAATTCTTGGTCTGACACATGACGGATTTACACAAATAACTGAACTTCAGGCATTAATACAGTCCAAAAGAGCAATTAAATTAGAATTCAATATAAACTGATGACTTTACAATTATTGGTTTATATCACACAAAAAATATAAACATCAGACAAAGAGTTTGGACATTTATGGAGCAAAACTAGCTCCAAATCATAGATAAGAACCAAAAAACTGAACCAGTTGAAGCTGAGATATTAAAACAGCAGCAAACTCATTAATAAACTGTCTATTATATTAAATATACATATTTAATATAATAGCATATATTATATAATATACTTAATTATGTTAAGTATATTAAACAGAGATTTAGGACTTAAGTAGCTATAAACTGATACATTGTTTTTATTCTATCAAATTCTAATTATTTAAATGAATAATTTCTTACTGTATATTATAATAAAAAGTCCTCAAAGCCTTGTTCCTGTTATTACATTTGTCATTTATACATTTATTTATTTTTACATTTTGTAAAAAGTAATTGGGACTAAAGATGCCTTCATCTGTGGTGACGACAAATAATAATTTATAATCATTTTTCTTGTTGCTGCTTCTGTGGATGTTTAGTTTTTTTTTTTAAATAAAGTTAAAGCATTGCTTTAACTAATCTCTTCTATTTTCTTGTTCTTTTCTGTGTTGTAAATGTAAATATTTGCTTTTAATGTGAAACACTTTGTAACTTTAAGAGTTTTAATATTACTGTGTTTAAGCAATTCAATTGAAACTACTTTCTCCTGAAGGAAGGTGACACTCCAGCAGGATTTGGAATAAATATCTTTATCAACAGCTATAAGTAATAATATTTACTTCCTATTCATCCACTGACTTCATCCGTGTATACTTCTTGCCTGAAATGTGGGAAACTTCAGTGTTTCAGTGGATTAAAGTGGTCAGTAGGTAAGTGACTAAAGGAGCAGAAACATTAACGGACTGAGACGTCCCGTGCTGCTCTGTTAACAATAGCAGCTGTCACATTATCCGTGTTTTCTGTCTGCAGTAACCATGTAATGAGGAGCTGAACATGGAGTTATGACCCCAGGCCTGAACTGTGGAATGCTACTCATAATGAAGACTGTTGACATGAGAGGAGGAGGAGAGGGGAGTCAATGAAAAGATGAATTCTGAAGCTGATGTCAAGAAAATATTCAAAAAACTTTAGAAATTAGTGTAATGAGTGAATGAAACAAGATTAAGATGGGAATGAATGTGTTGATATGGGGGCGCATCACCTCCTCCTGCCCTAATTGATGTGGAAAACAAATGCTAAAGTGCCCTCTTGGTGGCTAAAAAGCATGTTAAAGTGCCCTCTAGGAGCTAAACAGCACGTGAAAGTGACCTCTAGGAGCTAAACAGCACATTAAAGTGCCCTCTAGGAGCTAAACAGCACATTAAAGTGCCCTCTAGGAGCTAAACAGCACATTAAAGTGACCTCTAGGAGCTAAACAGCACATTAAAGTGACCTCTAGGAGCTAAACAGCACGTTAAAGTGCCCTCTAGGAGCTAAACAGCACGATAAAGTGACCTCTAGGAGCTAAACAGCACATTAAAGTGCCCTCTAGGAGCGAAACAGCACATTAAAGTGCCCTCTAGGAGCTAAACAGCACGTTAAAGTGCCCTCTAGGAGCTAAAAAGCATGTGAAAGTGACCTCTAGGAGCTAAACAGCACGTGAAAGTGACCTCTAGGAGCTAAACAGCACATTAAAGTGCCCTCTAGGAGCTAAACAGCACATTAAAGTGCCCTCTAGGAGCTAAACAGCACGTTAAAGTGCCCTCTAGGAGCTAAACAGCACATTAAAGTGCCCTCTAGGAGCCAAACAGCATGTTAAAGTGCCCTCTAGGAGCTAAAAAGCATGTGAAAGTGACCTCTAGGAGCTAAACAGCACGTGAAAGTGACCTCTAGGAGCTAAACAGCATGTGAAAGTGACCTCTAGGAGCTAAACAGCACATTAAAGTGCCCTCTAGGAGCTAAACAGCACGTTAAAGTGCCCTCTAGGAGCTAACAAGCATGTGAAAGTGACCTCTATGACAGACATGTTGATTTGCACCTGCTCTTTGATAAAAAAAATCCTAATAAACTTATAAACTTTCAGTATCTTGTAATTAAAGTGCTCTTCTAGATCATCACACTCTTGTAAACAACCCTGAGAAAAGCCAGACTGGTCCAAATGACAGATGGAGAAAACTGCAGGACGTCCTCGGCTTGAAGATGAACTTGGAGCTCACCATTTATTTCCTGGGCTGTTGAGCTGCTAAATTTATATTTCTGTCACATCTAAATGTGATGTAACTTTAGTGTGTTTACTGACATGTTGCTTGGGTAAAGTTACCGTGAAAACAGGTGATTTATGTCTGTGTTGACTGTTGTTATTAGTTTAACATTATGCAGTTCTCGTAACTGTTATTTTCTTGCTAGGTTGTTTATGGAAACAATGAGTTGTAGTTGTGTTGTAATAGCTTGCTAGCTTGCATGTGCATGGCAGGAAGAGCAATAACACGGGGAAGAGCTATGGAGGAGAAACACCAAAAGGAAGGGGGGTTTAATGTGCTCTGTCTCTTATAAAATAAAAGGAATATAATTCAATTAAGGGACACAACCTGGTTTTTGTGATGTTCTGTTATAAATGTTCTGTTAGATGATGAATCTGAAAATGATCAAAGTTCAAAACATGAGCTGAACACATCAACCTGCTCTGAAGGCTTGTAAAGTTTCCTCGACTTCCCCCGTTGAGCTAAAATCATTGTGTGATCGCGCCCACAAACAGATGTTGGTTCTGTGTTCACATATTTTAGATCTGATTTGATTTGAGAAGTTTCCATTTCAAATAAAGAAGGAGAAGAAGCTTCCGGAAGCTGACCAATCAGAAGAGAGTGGGCTCACCGGGAGGCGGGGCTTAAAGAGACAGGAACTACAACACTGTTTCAGACAGAGATTGAATGTGCTGGACATTTCCTCTTTAAATTATTTTACTTTATTGACAGGAATAGAAAATGTTAATTTTTGACCCTGCCAAGCAATAGTTACACATTAGTGAAGTGAAGCCACACTGTTTTTGGTAACTTTAGAGTTCATAGTGTTAGAGCCAATGGTTTTGTTACCTTTGGACAGAGTTGGACTAGTTCCTTCTCCTTCTTTAAGCCAAGCTAAGCTAACCTGCTGCTGGCTGTAGCTTCATATTTAGTGTACAAACACAAAAGTGTTATCAATCTTCTCATCTGACTCGTGAGGAAGTTAATAAGCTTCGCAAATATCAAGCCAGCCAGAATAACCCCTGTCACACAATACTAATCTTATTTTTAGAAATTTGATATATGCAAAACTACACATGTTAAAAAAAAGAAGTAAAACACTGTTAATCAACAACAAGTATCAGTGAGTATAGTTTGCATTACTTCATGGGAGCAGTGGTATGCATGGAGGGGAGCTAAAACCTGTGCTACGCTGCAATCTTGGACCCAAAATGTGTCCAAAAGTGCCCTATAGGAGCCAAATTGTGAGCTAAAGTGCCCTCTTGGGAGCTACAAAGTGTGTGAAAGTGCCATCAAGGAGGCAAAAAGTCTATTAAGGTGCCCTCTAGGAACTAAAACATGTGCTAAAGTACCCTCTAGGAGCCAAAACAGGTGCTAAAGTGCCCTCATAGCAGCAAAAACCATGTTAAAGCATGTTCAAGTTTTTGGAGCAAAAATGCATGATAAAGTGCCCTTATAGCAGCAAAAACACATGCTCAACATATGTAAGTGTCGTATATGAACCAAAACATGTGC
The DNA here is from genome assembly GCA_030544235.1 of Lepturacanthus savala. Classification (NCBI taxonomy): domain Eukaryota; kingdom Metazoa; phylum Chordata; class Actinopteri; order Scombriformes; family Trichiuridae; genus Lepturacanthus; species Lepturacanthus savala. Next base: position 1,887,681 of record CM060463.1, on the reverse strand, counting down.
TAAAGTGCCCACTAGGAGCCAAAATGTATGCTCAAGTACCCTCTAGGAGCCTAATTGTGTGCTAAAGTGCCCTCTTGGGAGCAACAAAGTGTGTGAAAGTGCCATCAAGGAGGCAAAAAGTCTATTAAAGTGCCCTCTAGGAACTAAACCGCTTGGCTGCCAAGAGGGTGCTAAAGTACCCTCTTGGCAGCCAAATGTATGCTAAAGTGCCCTCTAGGAGCCAAAACAGGTGCTAAAGTGCCCTTATAGCAGCAAAAACACATGCTCAACATATGCAAGTGTCGTATATGAACCAAATAAGGTGCTAAAGTGCCCTTATAGCAGCAAAAACACATGCTCAACATATGCAAGTGTTGTATATGAACCAAAACATGTGCTAAAGTGCCCTTATAGCAGCAAAAACACATGCTCAACATATGCAAGTGTCGTATATGAACCAAATAAGGTGCTAAAGTGCCCTCTTGGCAGCCAAAATGTATGCTAAAGTGCCCTCTAGGAGCCAAAACAGGTGCTAAAGTGCCCTCATAGCAGCAAAAACCATGTTAAAGCATGTTCAAGTTTTTGGAGCAAAAATGCATGCTAAAGTGCCCTTATAGCAGCAAAAACACATGCTCAACATATGCAAGTGTCGTATATGAACCAAAACATGTGCTAAAGTGCCCACTAGGAGCCAAAATGTATGCTCAAGTACCCTCTAGGAGCCTAATTGTGTGCTAAAGTGCCCTCTTGGGAGCTACAAAGTGTGTGAAAGTGCCATCAAGGAGGCAAAAAGTCTATTAAAGTGCCCTCTAGGAACTAAAACATGTGCTAAAGTACCCTCTTGGAGCCAAAAGGTATGCTAAAGTGCCCTCTAGGAGCTTAATTGCCGGCTAAATTGCCCTCTTCAGCAGCAAAGATGTGCTATATATGCTATGCCCTTCTTAGGTTTGGGCATGCCGCTGCATGTGATTGTGATAGATGGTCAGAGAGGCTCAGAACTTCTCTACAGCAGGTTCTGGTTTTAACAGGAACAGTCCAGTAACACCACAGACACATGCAGGACGGGCTGAGTGGGTCAAAACCAAACAAGATGGACTCATGTTCTTCTCTGCTCATAAAAACAAACACTTCAGGATAATCAGTCCAGCTCAGTGGGCTTTAACAGCTGGGTCTTAAGATTTATATCTGGAGCTTTGTTAAACAAGCTGAATATAATATTTATGTTGACCTGACTAAAAGCTTTGAAGCTTTGCATCAGTCAAACTGTGATATGATCCTTGCTGCCAAATACGTTGTTAGTCATTGTTTTAAAACCAAGCACAAGACCAACGATCTGTTCTTCTCATTTAAAACAGACAGACTCAGTGTTTTTAGTAACAGGATCCTGTTTGCAGGAGATGTTGTGACAGTATATTAATGATTTCACAAATGAAGCCAGTGATATGAAGGATATTGCATGTTTGGAACTAAACCAACAATCAGCAGATCCAGTTACATGTATATATCATCTATCTTTGTGCCATAGACCTCCAGTAAAAACTATTAAAAACATGTCAGTGAGTCACGCTGCTGAACCTGGAGACAGGTTCCTTCATCATGAAGAGTCTGGTCGTGGTAATGTGTTCAGAGACGGATCCAAAGATCACTGTTCTCCAAAGAACATGTTTTCAGTGGCTATCGACCAAAGTGTAGTGTGAAAATAAAAATATGACCTCACTGAGACGCCAGACGATCAATTTCCCTTCAATGTAAATCACTTCTTTGAAAAGAAGCTTGTTTAAAGTGATTTCACGACACAGAACCTGACCAAGGTCAATAAATTCATCCTGTGTGAGCCAGTGAATTGTGAATTTAAATATTTTGTACAAATCCATTAAATAGATCTTGAGATATTTCCCAAAAATAAGTGGAAACTTTGACCTGGTGGTGGCGCTAGAGTAAATCTAAAGATCACTAAAGGTCCAATATGGAAGATTTAGCAGCATCTAGCAGAACATAATTGGCATAAATGGAATATAATGATAATACGTATGTTTTAATTATCATGTTATTCAGTCAAAATCTGACATTTCGTTAATTATAACTAAATGACCATGATCAAAAATAAATAAATAAATTACTCAGAACATGAACGAATATGCCAGTAAATTCCTGTATTTATTTAATTTTACAATTAATTAATACATTAATTTAATTGTGTATTATTTTTCCTTTGCACATAAATGTCCCATTTATTTGATTTTAATTTTTAAATTGATTTATTTATGTATTTATTCCCTCTATTTTTTTCTCTGCATTTACTATTTGCGTATTCTCCCCAATATATGAAATTGAATATTAAATTAGAAGTTAAATACATTCATGTGCAAAGAGAAAATAATAATAACATAATAAAAAATAGTTGAATAAATCGGGAAAAATCAAAAATGCAAAATTAAGAACAATCGGAAATTATAACTTAATTAAAATTAGATTATAAATTTAAATAATTAAACTAAAAACAAGCAAGATATAATGATAATAGCTGAATAAAAAGCAAAAAATCAAAAATTAAACAGTGCAGTGGAAAATAAATTGGAAACAATGGGAAATTAAATAGAAATTACTCTCTGTGTTATTTAAGGATGGATTTATTGTGAAAATAAATTATTCTCCTTTTTTCTGGGGACCCCCTGACACCTCCTTAAGGACCCCTAGGGGTCCCCGGACCCCACTTTGGGAACCACTGGATTAAACCATACTTATCACCATTATATTCCTTTATATTTTATGTCTGTTCCACTAGTTGCTGCTGATTCTCACAGACTTGACCTTTGACCCTGCCGTCATACAATGACAGGAGTCTCCAGAGGTGATCAGGCTGCTCCTTATAAGGTAAAGACTGAGATACTGAAGGTTTTGTTCTTATATGTGAGACGGATCCAACTGACCCAGTACACCGCTCTCCACAGTTCACAGTTCAGGGTTCAGGCTGTGTGTGTGTGTGTGTGTGTGTGTGTGTTAGTGCATATGTGGTCAGTCACCAGGGTGCCAGCAGTAGTCTAAATTAAACCTTTCCCTCTACAAAGGTCAAAGGTCAGTGTGTCAGGAGCTCAGACCCTCTGGTATTTCACACCGGGAACACACACTGGACTGAAGAGAAGAAACGGAGGAATTCACTTTCTCTTCCAACCGGAGGACGTTTCCTGGTCCTTCAGCTGATTGTGGTTTAAACCGTAATCATCGTTGGATTCGTCAGTGACTGCGACTCAACGGGTGTCAGACCTGAGAGAAGCGTTCAGTGACCTGGTCGGTGTCATGAAATCTAACCTTGTTCTCAGCAGGAAAACAGCAACGACTGCTGTTTGCTCCTGTTTTCTTACCAAATCCCTGCTGTTAAAGTCATGGTGTTTGTTACTCAGACATGGATGACACGGGGGGGCTAAAGAGTGTGTTAAAGTGCCCTCTTAGGAGCTCAAAATAATATTAAAGTGCCCTCTAGGAGCCAAAACATGTGCTTAATTGCCCTGTAGGAGATGAAACACATACTAAAGTGCCCTCTAGGAGTCAGAATGCAGACTAAAGTTCCCTCTAGAAGCCAAAAGGTGTGCTAAAGTGACCCCTAGTACACGAAACGTGTGCTGAAGTGCCCTCAAGGAGCCAAATGTATGCTGAAAAGTGTCCTAACGTGCCCTCTAGGAGCCAAATTGTGTGTTAAATTGAGCTCTAGGAGACAAAACACATGCTAAGTGTCATCTTGGGAGCTAAAAAGTGTGCTAAAGTGGCTTCTAGAAGCTAATAAGTGTGTTAACGTGTCCTCCATGAGTCAGAATACAGGATACAGTGCTCTCTAGGGGCCACAATTTGTGCTAAAGTGCCCTCTAAAAGGGAAAAGGTGGGAGAAAGTGCCCCCTAGTACATAAAACGTGTGCTGAAATGCCCTCAAGGCGCCAAATCTATGCTAAACTGCCCTCTTGGGAGCTAAAAAGTGTCCTAAATTGCCGTCTAGGAGCCAAAATGCATACCGAAGGTTCCCTCCAGGAGCCACAGGGTCTGCTAAAGTGCCCTTAAACATGTGCTAAAGTGCCCTCTAGGAGCCAAAACATGTGCTTAATTGCCCTGTAGGAGATGAAACACATACTAAAGTGTCCTCTAGGAGTCAGAATGCAGACTAAAGTTCCCTCTAGAAGCCAAAAGGTGTGCTAAAGTGACCCCTAGTACACGAAACGTGTGCTGAAGTGCCCTCAAGGAGACAAATGTATGCTGAAAAGTGTCCTAACGTGCCCTCTAGGAGCCAAAATGTGTGCTAAATTGAGCTCTAGGAGACGAAACACATGCTAAAGTGTCATCTTGGAAGCTAAAAAGTGTGCTAAAGTGGCTTCTAGAAGCTAATAAGTGTGTTAACGTGTCCTCCATGAGTCAGAATACAGGATACAGGATACAAAAGGGAAAAGGTGGGATAAAGTGCCCCCTAGTAAAAAGTGTCCTAAATTGCCCTCTAGGAGCCAAAATGCATACTGAAGGTTCCCTCCAGGAGCTGCAGGGTCTGCTAAAGTGCCCTTAAACATGTGCTAAAGTGCCCTCTAGGAGCCAAAACATGTGCTTAATTGCCCTGTAGGAGATGAAACACATACTAAAGTGTCCTCTAGGAGTCAGAATGCAGACTAAAGTTCCCTCTAGAAGCCAAAAGGTGTGCTAAAGTGACCCCTAGTACACGAAACGTGTGCTGAAGTGCCCTCAAGGAGACAAATGTATGCTGAAAAGTGTCCTAACGTGCCCTCTAGGAGCCAAAATGTGTGCTAAATTGAGCTCTAGGAGACGAAACACATGCTAAAGTGTCATCTTGGAAGCTAAAAAGTGTGCTAAAGTGGCTTCTAGAAGCTAATAAGTGTGTTAACGTGTCCTCCATGAGTCAGAATACAGGATACAGGATACAAAAGGGAAAAGGTGGGATAAAGTGCCCCCTAGTAAAAAGTGTCCTAAATTGCCCTCTAGGAGCCAAAATGCATACTGAAGGTTCCCTCCAGGAGCTGCAGGGTCTGCTAAAGTGCCCTTAAACATGTGCTAAAGTGCCCTCTAGGAGCCAAAACCTGTGCTAAAGTGCCATTAAGGAGCCAGATCGGGTGCAAAAGTGCCCTCTTGGGAGTTAAAACGTCTGCTTAAATGCCCTCTTTAGTGGTGAAGACACACTACATCTACTTTTTTTTTTCCTTTTTACTCTTGCCCTTAAACAAGTCACTGTCCAGAGCAGCTTTGTGAACTTGTGAATGTATTAAAAGACAAATCTGGCAAGTTTCTATATTTCTCTTATTGTCCAAATATTCACATACAGAGCCAAACCAACAATGAATCATCCTCCTGTTGCTGTTTATACTCTCATCGCTTCTAAACAAGCTGCAGCAACCACCATCTTCATCATGAAGGCACATATCTGCCAGGGCAGCGGTTTGGCTCATTCGTGAGTTTTTTAATTGTTTCTAAACAAGATGGAACACGACATATCAGGGTTTGGATTCACACACACACACAACACGACGTAAGCACATCCGTTCATTGTTGGTTTAGATTCAAACATACGATTTCCTTTAAATGACTGGCTTTCTGTTTTAAATCATCAGTAAAATATCTCACCTCCTGCAAACAAGGTTTTGTTGCATGAAAAACACTGAGTCTATGTCTGTTTTATATAAAAAGAACAGATTCAGAAAAATATAAAAAGAAATCACCAGTCGTGCTGGATTTGATGCCACTACTCAGCCTGTTTCAGGTTTTTCTAGTTGCCTTAAATGGTTGTGCAACTAAAAATGTTTCCATAAACCATCACTGTTAAAAAAATATCTAAACCTCCTGATCCAGGCTCATCATTGAGTTTTCTGCATTAATCCCAGTATTAAACCTCAGCTCCAACATTAAATAAAGTATTTTATCTGTAGTAAAACCCAATGTTACTGTTACAGCATCAATATATATCATCAATATCCACATCATCAATACAATAAGACAATAGTTTAATAGAATATCAGTAGTAGAGACTATTTAGATATTTAATTAGTGTGATTATTTAATTGTCTCCTTTATAATCTGCTTTTTAAACATTTTACAGAATATATTCTTCATGTTCTGGAATGATCCTCAGTGGGATTTATAGGATTTTATGGACTAATAATTGACCTTTGAACTTTGAATTATTGAACTTTGCATTGCAGATAATTCATCTTATTTAATTTTTGTCCTGATTTGGATCAATTTGGTCTTGTTTTATGTTTTAAATACAATATGTGTACTAAAACACAATATTAGATTGTGCAAAGGTCTCTATAACAGCAACATAAATAGATTCTGACTCTTCTGTCGTCACCTCACATGTTGTAGATTTATTTTAACACCAGGTTTAAGTCCAATAACCTTTGTGGTTGTAGAGATATTCACCATTTATTATCATTTATAGCAGGAAAACTGAAAACCAGCTTGGAGTTTAAGTGGTTAAAACTGACAGGACACGTCCAACTTCTAAAAACATCAATTATTAATCTTTATTATAATATCTGTCTAATCCATGGAAGGTTTTATATTTGTAAAACTTTCCCAGAGCCTAGAAAAGCATCTATAAATCTCATAACATCATCCTAATGTAAAGTCTAAGGGCTGAGTAGGAGATTGTGGGCGGAGCCTGCAGGAAATAACTGGAATTACTGGAAGCTAGAACAGTTATTATAATATTTTTTTTGTTAATATAAATGTTTGAGTTTTCGCTTCCTAAAATACATCCATATGCAGCCTCCAGCAGCTGCAGAGATGTGGTCTTTATAACGCCACACAGCTCCCTCTGGAGTCACAAAAGGCTTCATATACTACATATTCACACATATACATTACTTTATACTGATATAACTGACAGATGGTCATTTAGTTTTACGTAATTGATGTCTATTATAGAAATAAAGACACGTGTCATAAATATTCTGCATGTAAAACTGCAGTTTGAATCAATAAAACATGATCTTTACTTCATGTCTTTACTGTTTTCAGATGAAACACAAAAACCTTTGAATCACTGTGTTGAACTGATGCACAACTGTGTTTTAGTGTCCGGGTCAAATGTCTGTGACTCGTCTGACATAAAAGGTTTCACCTCCCGTTGAAGAGGTCAATGGGGTTATTGTATATTTTCTGCCTCATGGTTCTTGGTTTCGAGCTGCTGCTCTGCTATAAAAACACACACAATTCATATAATTAGATTTTAAACCTTGGTTGCCAATTATCTCTGGTGACTTTTCTTTATCATATGAATCAGAATTAGAATCAGGTTCATCTTTATTTGCCAAATACGTGTATACAAGGAATTTGAATCCAGATTTTTTTCTCTCCTGTGCACATACATAGAAAATATATGTAAAGATATCAAAAAATATACATATATAAAGGTTTTAAAGAATACAAGAGTGCAAGTTCTCTCATATAAATGAAGAACACTGGAAGAAAAATGGATGAATCGACAGTTTTCCAATGTGAAATTGTAGTTGATGAGATGATTTTTTGTTCTTTGGCAACAAGAACAAACTTATAATCTTAATTAATCAGAAGCATTATAATAGCACACAATAGTATTTCTATTGTGCAAGATGGTGATCTACTACTGTAACTACTGTATATAAATGGGTGAAGAGAACCACTAATGGAAAAAACCACACATGTGATTGTGTGACTTTAATATCTAAATATCTCATGGTTGCACATTTAAATACTAACATGTGATCTCAACATAATCCAGTATGGAGTAGAATTATCTTATTCCACTGGCAGATAATTAAGATAAGCTAATCTAAGCCTTGCAAAATATATGATAATATTTACAAATTGAGATTAGATGATAGATGATAGTGAACAGCATAAGAAACATGTTCACTTTAACTCAAAAAGTGTTTTTTCACTGAAGGAATGGAGAAGTATTGAGGTGATGATTCGATTTAATTTCATTCCTCATACTTAGACCTGAAGAGTAAACGAGCCTCAGAATGTGTGAGGGGGATTTACTAGATAAATAAAGTGCTATTAAACAACACCCACATCGTTTATTGTTTCAAATTTCTCAAAGTGAAACCGGTTCCAGACAGTAGGTGATGGTGATGTTAACCTGACTCGTGCGCCACGCTGCGCTCCGCGCGCCGCTCCCACGTCTCCAAACCTCTGAAGAAACTCTGCTTTCTCGTTGTTCGGAATTCAAAGGCAGGAGGGGGTGGGGGGTGGGGTCTCTGCCTTCCCAAATACTTCTCCTCCTGGTGTTTTAATACCTCCTCACCATCCCTCCACCAACTCACTCCACCAGCGAGTAAAGCCGAGCGATCCGAACGACCCGAACGCATTTTCACGTCCACGCGCTCATTCCTCACAGCGGGGTGAGGACTTCTCTTCAGACCAGATATTGTTTGAGGGGGGATAAACTACAGAAAAAAAACTCACTTATCATTACGCACGCGCGTGTGTGTGCGTGTGTTTCGGGACTTTTTTTTATTGTGGAGGTCTAGAAGCGTCTTACCTGTCCCATCCGGTCCGCGGTGCGTCCGGTTCGACCAGCAGCGTCCCCAGGTGAGTCAGCGGGCTGCCCCGCTCAGGGGACAGCGGAGGGGGGTACAGCAGAGCCGGGTCCGCCTGGAGGTAACCCGGCTCCTGCATGGACGAGTCTGACAACCAGATTAAACATGTTTAAATGGGTTTAAAAACGACACTTACTCCGGTTATTAACAGAAAAACCTGTGCGTAATTGCGCATCAAAAATTAATAGAGTGTAAACTGAAGTTTATAATTGTTGGGTTATATTTGTGCTGTGGAGCTCACGACTGGACGTTTAGTGGCAAAGTTGAAATCATTATCCAGATCATAACTGGAGATAAGAGTCAAAGAGCCGCTTTGTTTCATAAACTGAACAGATTTGGCTTCTGCTGCCAAATTAGACATTTAAATACGGCTCATTGGGCTCTGGGTATTTTAATTTTCTGTATTTACTGACATTTCTGACAATTAATTAAATAGTTGGTGTAATAATGATTAAAATAATCTTTAGGCTGCTTCATACATACAGACAAGGTCTAATTTGAAGAGATTTCACTGAGAAATGTTTAAACTTTCAGATTGAAGTTTTGTCTTTTTTCTTTTTGTTGGAGAGTGGGCAGTGATTATTGATATGAACTTTACATACTTTTAAAGAAACATTACAGAAAAAAAAAACGCTTTTTCTTTTAATTTCTTTGCTTTTTTGCTGTTAATCTTCTCCATGAAGCATCAGATCAGAGTTGGTGTCGACAGGTTTAGAAATAGATGCAGCGAGTGGGTGAAAGGAGAGAAGGAAGGTTCACACTGGTTGGCTGGAGGTGATGCTCTGTGCACAAAAGCAGCACGAAGGCAGACAGACAGGTAGAAAGACAGGTAGACAGACAGGTAGACAGACATACAGTGGCTAATACAGGCAGTCAAACAGTGAGACAGTCAGTAAGGACGACAGACATTAAAACACTTAGGCGGACAGTGAGACAGCTGCAGTAAAACAGCTGCAGTCAGACAGACAGGCGGTCAGTGAGACAGGTTAACAGTAGCAGAGTCAACATCTGGTTCCAATCTCCAGCGACTAACAAGAAGTGCTGTGTCTTCATCTCAGTGGGACTCCAGCTGTCACTCAAACCCTGAAACCACCTACACACTCTCCATCCTGCCCCGCTCCGTCCTGTCTGTCTGCATCCTGCCCGTCTGCCTGTCTCACTGCTGTCCTTTATGACTCTCTTCTCTCCTGTCTCTCTCTCTCTAGCCGTCCTGTCTTTCTTTCTGTGGACTTCTGTCTGTCTCTACTCTCCAGTGTCCTGTCTGTCTTTGCTCTCCTCCCTGGTCTCCCGTCTGTCACTTTGCAGTCTTCTGTCTCTCTCTTCTGTCCTGTCTGTCTCTGCTCTCTAATCTGTCTCTCTTTCTGATGTCCTATCTCTCACTGGTTTCCTGTCTGTCGGTCTTTGTCTTCTGACCTGTCTCTGTGGTCTCCTGTCTGTCTCTACTCTCTGTCTCTCTCTCTAGTCTACTGTCTGTCTCTCTCTTCACTCCTGTTTGTCTCTGCTCTGCAACCTGTCTCTCTCTCTCTGATGTCTTATATCTCTCATTGGTCTCCTGTCTGTCTTTCTCTTCTAGTCTCTTTGCCATCCAATCTGTCTGTCTCTCTCTAATAACTTATCTCTCTCTCTGGTCTACTGTCTGTCTCTCTCTGTTCTCTCGAGTGTTTGTCTCTCTCTCTTCTGTCCTGTCTATCTCTCTAGCCGTCCTGTCTTTCTTTCTGTGGACTTCTGGCCTGTCTCTACTCTCCAGTGTCCTTTCTGTCTTTGCTCTCCTCCCTGGTCTCCCGTCTGTCACTTTGCAGTCTTCTGTCTCTCTCTTCTCTCCTGTCTGTCTCTGCTCTCTAACATGTCTCTCTCTCTCTCTCTCTGATGTCTTATATCTCTCATTGGTCTCCTGTCTGTCTCTCTCTTCTGGTCTGTCTCTTTGCCATCCAATCTGTCTGTCTCTCTCTAATAACTTATCCCTCTCCCTGGTCTACTGTCTATCTCTGCTCTCCAATCTGTCTCTCTCTAATAACTTATCCCTCTATCTGGTGTCCCATCTGTCTCTCTCTACCCCCTGTCTGTCTCTCTCTCCTGTCTGTCTCTCTCTTCACTTTCTCCATATGTCACAGTGTGATCACCTGTTTTTCATATTTCTTATCATGAATCTGTAGAACTGATGTTTTCATCTCAGCTTGAATCCGTCAGTCAAATTTACAGAGAAACCACAGAAACTTCAACCTTTTCTTTTAATCTCAGTATTTTTCTTTCAACCTGAGGAGACGCTCGTCTTATCTCACGATGAATAATTCATTTTTTTATGCCTCTAGATGCTTCTACTTCTTTCAACCATCTCAGATTCATCTAATAACTTCTTGGCTCAGACTTTTTTATGCCAGGTTGTGAACAGTGAGACAGAAAAAGTATTGGTGTCCTTGTTTTTAATTAAAAATATTGCATTATTGTCCCTTAACAGTGTTGAAAGGATAATATCTTTTATTATCAAAGCATGTCTAGGTTTCTGTAGTTTCTGCAAAGAAATTCTAAAATAGAATGAAATAGAAAATGTTTGGATCCTGTACAAGTTGTAAGAAATAATAGATTCTTGTGTTTTAATTAATATCAGAGGTGTTTTAAATCATATAACACCATATAACCAGTGTTAAATCATAACAGTCACTGTGTTTTTTGCATCACGTTGAACATGGAAACAGCAACAAAGCAGAGAAAGGTTGATCCAAGCATTATCAACGTTGAAGCTACGATGAATCTCGATGTTTCTGTGAAGTTTAAAACCGACGGAACCGAAGCCAACGTCTCTGGACGTGGTCACGAGAGGAAAAACCGGCCCCTGACTAAACAGGAGGGTTGTTCGAACGGTTGAGAAAGAACCGAAGAAAAACTTCAAAATGGATCCAAGCTGATCTTCAAGGTCAGAGCGTAACGGTTCCAAATCGAACCATCTGTCAATGTCTGGAGGAAAACTGGGCTCCATGGTAGAAAACCCAGGAGGAATCCATTTCTGAGAGGGAGACACGAAAAAAGCCGGGCTGGACTTTGCCAGAAGGCACGTTGATGAACCGACGTCCTTCTGGGAGAACAAGATTTGAAAAAAAACAAAAGTCACATCAAACCAACAGGAGAAAAAAAATGGAGCTTTGAGGGAAGAGAAAGTCATTCAACCATGAAACATAGAGGAGGCTCAAGTGGTGTTTTATAGATTTGCTGCTTTTAACCCTTTCATACATGGTGTCCACTCTGATGGACAGATATTTGGACGTTGTCTGGAGCCTTGTTCCTAATACCAGGTGGCATGTTCCCTAACTGTTGATTGTTGGCTTTCTTTTGAGCGATTCCATCATACATTTAATATGGCAAAGCTGACAGGATTTGAAACTGTAAAACTGAAATCAAACCTTCAAATATTTTACTTTGAAATCACTTTAACAACCATATGACACCAATCAAACTCCATACACAAAGTCTGCTGGAGTTACAGCAAAAAGATAGAATCATCTTATTCCATTGGCAGATAAAATGAACCTTTTTCCATTTTTTTCTTGATTTTGTTAAATTTACTCTTGTTTTAAGAAAATGTTAGTCTTGTTTTCTTAAGGTAACATTATCAACTAATGGAATAAGACACTTCTATTCAATATTGGAGTAAGATAAACTAATCCCTTATTGTCCCACAGTAGGGAAATTGCAAGTATTTACCATGTAAGCACCAAATACAAGACATTTTAACATTAATATTCCAGTTTTTGCAGTGCACTTGCCTGATTTGGGCCTCAGTCACACCACAGAATGACATTTGCTCATTCAGGTGAAGTCGGTGTAACGAAGGCTTGACGATGTAGTGACTACTTGCTAGTTGGTGAACTACTGTAGCTGGTGAGCTAACGGCTAGCTGCCCCAGCTGGGCTAACACTAGCCAGTCATAAAGTTTCTCTGTTTACTTGCCTGGTCTTTTGTTCACAATCAGCCTTATTCGCGGCAGCCATATTGACATGAAATGGTTGGTAAACACAGGTGTTACCAACGATGCCAACAAAGGTTCAGGTTCATTTATTGTAGCTGAGCTTTTTCAGTGACCTAACATGCACAATAGCAGCACCCCCAAGCTGCAGATGTGATCCAGAGCGGACAGCTGTGGACAGCTGTGGACAGCTGTGGATGCGTCATAGTTCTGTTTAAAATACTTTCTGAACTCTACGGTTCACACATGGTGCAGAAGGTCAGTGTTGAGTTGTGATGGAGCAGCTCCATGGAGACGTGAGAATGGAGGTATGTAGAAAGTCGTAGTATAACACTAGCTTGAAGCTGCTTTCACACCAACAGCATTTGGTCCATTTGAACCAAAGGTGCTTAGTTTGGTTAATTTTCATTGGTGTGAAAGTATCAGTCACTACAACAAGTGGACATAGACCCCCCAAAAGAGGTGGTCTCAGTCCATTTGACTTTGCTCTAAATAATAAACTTTGTTCTGGTTCCTTTAGTGAGATCATGAACTTTAATCCAAACAGGCGAACACTAATTATTTCGTAGCCTAGCTTATGGGTCAATGTTCGTCCCATATGACCTCATTCACTCATGAAAACAACACGTCTCCTCTGCCTGAAATGATGCACTATGCATCTTCAGTAACTCCAGAGCATCTCAAGATTGTTTCCAGATGCAGCCATTTTGGAATTGGATATTTGTCCAAAAGAGCCAGGATGTAAAACATGAAGAGCAAGTAGCAATGAGCCAACGTGTCACTCATAACGAGACAGAATTGGCTCTTCTTTCTACTGGAAGATAAACTTTGATGAAACGTCAATCGGACCAATTTGATTTTGTTTGCAGGTGTGAAAGTGGACCACGCTGGAGTCTACATGCTAGTTAGCAACAATTTTATTGGCTGGTATGGACCAAATAATTAAAATAATGGTGTGAAAGCGCCCTGACTCTGTTAGACCTGATTACAACCATCATTAGTATCACTGGTAACACCTGTTTACTAGTGTTTTATGTCAATATACAGTAGCTGCCTTGAAAAAGGTCTTTTGCACATCAATGAAAAGTTACTGAAGAGGCCATATAAAGCTAGTTTGCTTAGCTTTGTCCAATGGAGGAGTTTATATAAAAGTTAATGATGACACAATTAATGTAGCTTCGTCCATTTTGGGCTCTGCTTTTCTGTCAAATCAAAGATCATCTCTGTAGAGACAGTTTACTGTTTGGTTAGAGTTAATCAAAAGGCCGTTATAAGGAGTCTATTTCCAACATGAATAAGTATGTGAATGAAATAAGTAGCAACAGTGGATATTACATATATCTGCTATGGGAGAAGCTCTTGAGCTCCAAATCTGCCCCCAAAACCGACCTCCAGTGGTCAGACTGAAGCAGACGCTCCACGCACAACCGAGTTGTTCTGTTCTTACACGGTAAAATATCTAATTAAGTCGGTCCAAAGTTAGTCGTCCTGCCTGACGAAAAAGACGTCAGCACCAGAGTCAAATATCTGTCACCTGTTATCGGTTCTCAACCGTAGGGTCACGTCGCTGGCAGGAGGTCACGGATAGTTATCAGGGGTCAGAGGGGAGGGACTGACAGAATGTGAAAGAACGATAAGTAGAAATGAGATATTATTACATGTGTGTGTGTGTGTGTGAGTGTGAGAGACACACTCGACATGTATAGTGGTGTGTTTTTTACATTGAAGCATAATTTAGGCAGGCGACTCTATGGTTGATGCACCTTAGATTTTCAAAATAAAACAAACCTAATAATTCACATTTCTTTTAACTGAGCTATGTGTCAAATTTTTAATTTTTACAAAATCTTGTTTCTGTTCTTATAAATTTCCTTATTTTGTCTTCATCTGTGAAACTGTTGGATGCTTCATGTCATAACACTCACAAACATGCACATATATATTCTATGCACATACAACACTGTCTTTTCTTTTCATGAATATTTTAGTCTATTGAAACGCTTAATTGATTAGTTGTTTGGTTCATAAAATGTCTTTTTTTGTCCAGACCAACAGTCCACAACCCAAAGATCATCAGTTTATTATTATAGAGACTAAAGAAACCAGAAAATAACCAGAGAAGAGAAGCTGGAACCAGAGAATTTAGACATTTTCTCCTTAAAAATGACTCAAATTGATTAAACAATAACAAAATGGTTTGCAACTAATAGATTAATCATTGCAGCTGCACAATTTCTTCAAGATCAGGGTTCCAACTAACAACTATTTTATAGTCATTTAATCGATCGTCGATTAATCAGATTAATAAGATGGAACCAGAGAATTCAGACATTTTCTTTCTCAAAAAAAGACTCAAATTGATTAATTGATTATCAAATAGCGATTTATGTAATAGTTGGTGATGATTAATGGACCAATCATTGCATTTTACAAGAAGGTGAAGTTTTCTGTATAAAAGCCTCCATATTTAAGGATCAGACCATCCTCCTCTGACCTTTGGTGGCGTCCTCCTCCACCACGTCCATGTCCTCCATGTTCAGCTGATGTTAGGACGGGTTGGTCCTCGGGTCCATTCTCTGCCTTCACTGTCATTAAAATAACTAGAGTTAACTTTAAAAAGGCTCTTTGTAAATCACAGTGCTGCCTTTGTTGCAACAAAACAAGCAGAAACACAAACAATACGCTCAGTATCCAGTTCAGACAAGTCTAAAATCTTAATTCAATTAAAAGCAGCATTTTTAAGGCTCTTTATGCAGCTGTTGACTCTACGTCAGGTTGGCTTCATGCTGCAGCTTGATGGTCCGTTGAAATCAGACGCTGCTGGGGCCATTATCTGTGTAAACTCACCAGAAATACAATTAACTAACTAATCTTTTATAAGCTGGAGACACTGGAGACTCACAGGGATCGAAACAACAGAAAACAGACCAGGAGAAGTTGAAAATATGGAAAAAAAACACACATGAAGTCTATAAAAGGGTGAAAAGTAATGATCGGCAAGATGAGAAAGTCAAAAACTACAGTTTTATCAGGTCAAAATGTACATTTTATATTCATGTTGGTTTTATGTCATTTGTACCAAAAAATCACAAGGAATGTGTGATTTTTAAACTTGAAATATTTAATTTATATTTAACCTACAATATAAAACTAGTTAATAGCATGTTTTTTTATTTTTAAAAACCCTTTTAAGAGAGTTAAACTATCTAGTACCACATGTTTAGGGTTACACCACATGACATTTTTAACATTATCCCATTTACTGACATTTAAAATTCCACCTTTAAAATTCGGACATGGGTCAGTGACAAATGTCAAAAACCTTTTAAAATACAGTTTGAAAAGCATTTATCAGTGTTCATTTGGTGTTCATGCTGGTTTTAGGTCATTTGAAAGTCCATTTGCACCATTTTTTGCAACCCCCCCCCTACAAGGTTTTAGGTTATTTTTGACTTTAGTCCAAAAATCAACATCTCCAAACAACAATTACTAATATTTATTATCATTAGTCGCATCTAACCTGAAACCAAGTTGTTGTCTTGTAGCTTCTTGTCAAACCTCAGCTGTTGTTCTTCTCATTCTGGTTCAGAGTGAAGCTCAGGTTCAGTTTTTATCCACCCAGATGATCCTTTACGCTGTAAATAAGCTGAATTATTATCTCTCAGACACTTCCAGCATCCTCACGTAGCTCAGCAGTAAAACTCGGCTCGTTCAGAACATCTCAAACATCCAGAGGACGACGTTTCCTCCACATCTCAGACACTGACTTTACAGTAACAGGAAGCTCAGTGGAAAATATCGTCCAGTGTTTCTTTGTGTTTCTGTGTGTTTACATGTTTGCTCTCCTCCATCCTGGAGCTGTTATCTACCCCCTGGTCATGGTGTGTGTGTACGTTACAGTATCTCCAGTGTGTGTGTGTGTGAATAAGCAGATAGTCACCTGTTGCTGAGCGGCAGGTTTCTCACACACACCTTCTTCTTCTGCAAACACTGCAGATCCATGCAGCTTTATTAAAAACATTTCTGTCACGTGTGACTTTATCTGGTCTGGACTAGAAAGCAAACAGTGTTGACAGCTGCTCTTCTCCTGTGATTAGGCTTCATTTTTATTAATACAGAACTAAACTGCAGTCTGAATAAAACCTCTGCTAAATATCCAGAACTTTGAGAGTAGCCTAAAATTCTATTGAGGTTCTGGGCCTGTGGATCTTTAACTAGTAGTGAAATCCTCTCAGATCCATTGATTTAGATTTTTTAAATCATTTTTTGTGAAATGAGTATGATGCTTGATGAAAATAATGTCATAACATGGGGGAATAGTTGACTGTCAGTGAAGTAAAGATTAAAATATTGGGTAAAAAGTGAGAAAATGACATTTGTTTGCATTAAATTAAGCCAAAATCATGTTTTCCATAAAGTTTCCACTGAATAATGTCACCAGGGTATTTCCTGCAGAGCAGACCCTCCAGTTATTGGTCCTTAGGGTCAAAGTTAACAACTAAAATAACACAAATAAAAAGTATGGCCGACCACGTGAGGTTCAACCCGTTTTATGGAGCTTTTGAGACTTTGGCTCCTTATTAATACTATCAGGTTTCTTTTAAACAGGAAGATGTTTTAACACCCATCATAGATCTGTTTTCACCAGGAATGGTGGATTTTCTACACATAAGCCTTCGTAATAACTATTCTACACAAAGGGTCTTAAATAAGTAAATATGAATCCAAGTACCTCAGCACAAAGGCAGAAACCATCTGGAAACATCTGGCCTGCCTCTGTTTAAAGAATGTGAGTTAACATATTTACTGTTAATTATTGAGCTTTCGCAGCAGGTTAGTGTTTCCACCTGTTTCCAGTCTTTATGCTAAGCTAACTGGCCGTTGCCTCCAGCTTCATATTGAACACACAGATATAATCTCAGGCTATTTTACAACCTATAATTTACCTGTAGGGAAAAAAAAAACAAAAGTGCTAAAAAAAAAAAAATCAGTTTTCACCAAAAAGCATCTTCCAGCCAGGTGAGAACAGGGCTGCACACCTGGATACAGCAGCATTTTAGCTGAAAGTGGCAGTTTCTAGTGGATCAGATGGAGGAAGGATTTTACATTTGGGACCAGACCCAGACCACCTCGTCTAAAGAGTCTCTGTGGATCAGGTCTACACAAACCTAAAAAACAGTGTCTAAGATACAATTCATAAAACAACAGATAAAACAGATATAAGATACAATAATATAAGATGAGATATGGTGCAACAGCAAAGAGAAAACAGAGGCAGACATTCAATAATAAATAACTGACATAAATAGTAGGAAAAGGAAGTGATAGCAATAAAGATATAGTAGACGTACAGAATAGTGATATAATATAAATACGATGTAGAAGAGAAGAGAAAACAACAATAGCGTTGGAATAATGAACTGCACAGTAGAATAGTGATTATTTCACATTATTAATTATGTCAGAGATGTGTTCATAACATTAAGTCATTGAAATATATTGAAATATACGGTCTGAACACTTATTATTTACCATTATCCAATCGACGAATTTGTCTTCTCTCAATTGTTATAGAAAGACAGTGCAGGGAAATTACAGTGCACACAGTGAAGATAACAGCAGAATAAGAATATAAAGAATAAAATATACATGATAAAATAGCAAAATAAAATGTAAGGTACAAAAACTGTCAGGGTTGATTTTGTGCAAAAGTAAAAAAAATGTGCAATGTGTAAAACTGTTTGTAGGAAATAAAATACACTGAGATTTTAGTTTTTTTTGACACAGTCATGTATTGAACCAAAAATTAATAGACAAAATTTCTTATTTAAAAAGGTAAAAAGTTAAAAATTGAAGAGGATTTTCATTTTTAGTGAGGATTTTTAGTGGAGTTCAACATGATAAAGTTTGAACCTGCAGAGATGCAGAAACTGCTAGAAACTGTTGTTTACCCTCCTTTATCTAAGAGGCTGAACAGCTGCTAAAAACATCAGGACCTGATGAAAACAAACAGCAGAACTCAACAAGACGCCTGCGTTTTCTATCAGAGACGCAGCTGAAAAACAGCAAAGTCACGGCCTGGTCCAGAAATACATTCTACAGCTCAGGATTTACTGCAAACCGTGACCAGGAGTGAAGTGAATGATGATTTAGAAATTCTGCGGAAGAGTTTGGTTTTATTTGAGTTGAAGTGAGAGGCCAGAAAAACAGTTTGAAGTCATATTAAAATCACGTTAGAGCTGAATCGAGAAGATCTGGAAAGATTTTTGCAAGTTTGGGAAAAGAATTGATCCAAAAGGATCTGAAAACAATCTGTTTTATTTGAATATGTTGTGTTTCTCTTTTTCTGTTTCAACCACACGATGGATCAAACTAACAAATGTATGATTGTTCTGTTAAATCTAATTTATAACAACTGCATATTCAATTTTACATAATTACAGCTGAAAACAGGAAAAATGCAGAATTTCTAACAGAATCATCAGCAGAAATACAGTTTACAGATGTGTTTATTTAACTAAATTAGATTCTTTATTTAGTCAGGAAGTCTTTTATAAGACAATATATCTCAAAAGAAACTTTTGATGGCAATAAAATTACAGATTCATCACTTATTGCTGTTTAAAACAGGTGGAAAAGTGGTGCCAGATTTTCATTTTGGTAAAGACGATTAAATGATAAGACTATAATTGTTTTGATAATTATAAATACTTTTATTACTTTGTTGATACTTTAGATTGTCAAATATGCAAAATTTCTATTTCTTTTCTATTTTAAATATGATATTAACCTGTTAAAATCAATGAACTTTGTATTGCAGATAAATTATTATTGTTTTTTAAATTTTCTCCCTGATTTGAGTCAGTTTGGTCTTGTTTTACTAAAAAAAAGTAAATAAATTATTTTTATCTGTAATAAAACAATATGTTTTTAACAATATTCCAGGTATATTTGTTCTGTAACAGCAACGAAAATTGATTTGTTTTTTATCAAAATATACACAAATAAATAGTAATAAAAATATCTGTTGAATCATTTAACCTTATTTACATGTAATGACTTCAGTGGCATCCAGGGGCGAAGGGGTGGCCGCCCTCTCATGGCCCAATTGTTGAAAAACATGTGCTAAAGTGCCCTCAAGGAGCCAAAATGTGTGTTAAAGTGCCCTCTAAGAGACAAAATGTGTGTTAAAGTGCCCTCTAAGAGACAAAATGTGTGCTAAAGTGCCCTCTTAGAAGCCACAACTTGTGCTAAAGTTCCCTCTAAGAGACAAAATGTGTGCTAAAGTTCCCTCTAAGAGACAAAATGTGTGCTAAAGTGCCCTCTAAGAGACAAAATGTGTGCTAAAGTGCACGTTAGGAGCTAAAATCTCCCTCTTGGAAGCCAAAACATGTGCCAGATTTCCCTTGAGTAGCCAAAACGTGTTCAAAATGTGTGCTAAAGTGCCCTCTTGGAAGCTAAAACCCTTGTTAAAGTACCCTCTAGCAGCTCAAACATGTGCTAAAGTGCCCTCTAGGAACCAAAACACCTGCTAAAATTAAAGACTTTCAATTGAAGACCATTTTTCCCCCTGCCCTTCAAAAAGTCTGTGCATGACGATGCATGACTTAATGTTTTTGCACCAAATTACAGAGTATTGATACATTGCTTATGATACTCATCCCTCCCTCCAACACATGTTTAGACAGATAAATAAGATAAATTGGTAAATGGTTGAACTTCCTGTGGAATAATGCGTTCAGCAGCAGTCGTGATGTTGGGGTCAGGTGAGATCTCCAGTCGGAGGCAGGAAACCTGCTGAATGCATTATCAGCTCCTGCTCCCTAGGGGGCAGCATTACCAGGAACTCCAGGTCTGATATCAGGCTTTTAAAACTCAAATGCCCAAAGTGTTAAACTAATCTCAGGTTGAGGGAAAGGACAGATGTTTTTTTTTTCTTTTAAAGAAATGTCCTGGAACTAAACCCAGATAGTAAGTTCTTTTTTTTTCTTTTTTTAAAATTTATTTCTAACCTGTCTCCAGTTTTTTTATGACTGAGGTCACACAGTAACTGGGAAGATACAATAAAGATTATACTTTAGTTTTTTTGCCTCAAAATGCAGACAGAAGGAAATCCAACGGTTTATTTTTAGTGCCTGGACATGAAAAGAACCGTCTCAAGAAGCAGCCTCTGTTTCATTTGTTGTAATCTCACGTTCGTGCCAACGACAACAGCAGCTCAGCTCTTTGACTCCTGAACAAGCAGCTCTGTAAACCGTGTGGTTGGTTAACAGCTCTACGATGTGGCAGAAAACTGCATTTAACTGCAGTTTAAAGCACATTTCTCTCTCAGATTAGACATAAAACCAGTTAATTACGCTGTAACTTCATGCAGGAATTACAACTGTTCTCATTCAGGATTATTTACCGTGAATAAACTGCAGAGAGGAGACAGCGTTTTAATTTGTTTAAAGTGTTAATTGGAGGAAATCAGATCTCCATTTCTGTAATTGACGACTACATAAGAAACACACAGAGTCGACCGGTTCACAGGTTTCAATGAAATGTTTAACGAGAAAATATTAGCTCAGAGATGAATGATGCTCTGTGTGGATCATTATAGAACATGTGTTGGTCTGTGACCCTTAGCTGTGGGGGAGCAGCCGTGTGTGTGTGCGTGTGTGTGTGTGTGTGTCGTAGTAAATTGTTGTTGGGTGAGTGGACGGTGCAGGAGACAGGAAGGGGGAGTTGGGGGTTTGCTGCTGTTTAGGTATAGAAAGGTTTTCTAAGGCCTCTTTGTCCTCCACAGACACACACACACACACACACACACACACACACACACACACACACACACACACACACACACACACACACACACACACACACACACACACACACACACACACACACACACACACACCATTGTGAAACAGGCTCAGGCTTCAGGTTTGCTTCATAAAACCTGGAGACAGACTGAACTCTGACATCAGGTATTGAATCGTCTCTGTGTTGAGTCTTGGTTTAATTTTAATTCCAAATATCATCAAACATCAATTTCAGCAACAGAATCAATCATCAGGAGTTTATGAGAGAAAAAAATGTTACCTCACAGTGTTTCAAAAAAGTCCTAAAAACTTTATAATTATCAAAAACTATAGAAGTAAAATACAAAAAACTATAGAATCAAAAAATAATCAACTAAAGAATAAAAAAGTAAATAGCGAAAGTTCCAAAAACTACATAACTAAAGCATTACATTTAATTACAGTGGTGGTACAGACTGGTACATGTTTTTGGATTATTAATTAATTACCTATTAATTAATACATTATTAAAAATGTTATAATTATATAAAATAGAGCTTCAAAGTTTGCCCAGGAACCAGATCCAAAATGGAATCAGGTCCCTATTTATGATTAATTTTTTATTAGATATGTATTTTAATCACAATTATTCAGTATTTAAGTTCTTATACTGTTACAGTGTCATTAGAAAATTAAGCACATTTATAATTTAGGTTATTTTAACAGAAAAAAAACATCTTTTATCCTTTAAATAGAGATGAAAATGAACAAATGGTTTGATTTGACTCATTCAGGCAGCATCAGAATCTGAAATCTTCCAACAACACTCAGCCATAATCAGCCTGATCATTTTAGTACAGAACTGTACTTGTGCAGAAAGGTTTCAGTTCATTGAAATACTTTTATTTTTTTAATTATGTCACGGATGTTTAGCTCAGCTCTTAATCTTTAAAGGTGATTATTTCTATACCAGAGCATTTCAGTGTTTTCCCTCATGTTCTGTGGTTGGAAAACTCTGTGATTCTGCTAATGAACTGCATTTCTGTTGCATGTTTCTCATTCTTTCTGTTTTTCCTCTTTCATTAAGTCAGAAACTTCAAAGACGTGTTTCCTGTGTTCTTACTTTCATCACAGGTTTCACTCTATTTATCTTTACTGTATCTCGTCCTCCTACTTCTTTTATCCTGATGTTAGACAGAGTCTATACGACACATGTTTGGCATGAAACACTTTGTGTAGGCGATCGATTCCCACAAAAAAACGTTCTATTTTCTCTGATGCAAATCTTTGTGGAATTAGCGATGAGAAAGAAGATTGATGTAGTAAATTAAAACTGTTTGAATTCCTGTATCTGCATCCAGGTAAATTATTTTTTCTTTTGGAGATATCATTCTACAATAAAACAGACCCCAAAAACTTGAAATGATGATAAAAACATGCATCCAGTGTAGATGTAATACACCAGGGTAAACATGACATTATATATGATGGGTATCTGATTTCAGTGGAAAAAACAGTCACCTCTTTGTTTAAAGAGATTTTTAGAAGGAAAGTAAAGATCTTTACAGCTCTAGGTGAAGATTTATTATCAAGAGACTGGTAACATCAGGTCTGTACTGTACACATGGGAGGCATCAATTATAGGTTTTATAGTTATATGGTACTTTCAACTTCAGATTGAAGTGTGGACAAAGCAGGTTCAGTCCAGCTCTACAGGCTAAAATGTAGAAGGCATTACTGACGCCTACTCCTGAAACACTTGAAAGTATAAATAATGTTCTCCAAATGTTTGGCTGAGTCTTCAGCCACTGGAGAGATGCTGTGAGAATCTGTGATAGAGATGAGAGAAAGTGGGCAAAGAGTTAGACAACGAGGAAGACGTCATCCCAGAAAAGGGCTTTTGTGTTCTTCCACATCTGTGGAGTCATTACTCAGAGCTGTAGTCAGTGATAAAGCCCTGAAGGACCCCAGAGAGGTGGCTTTCATGGTGCCTGTTTGAATTGATCGTCTGCCCTAAACATAAACAGTGCAGAGACAGTGGCACGCACATTAAAGTATCCCCCTGAGAGCTAAAGAAATGTTAAAGTGTCCTCTAAGAGCCAAAACATGTGTTAAAATTCCCTCTAGGAGCCAAACAACAGGCTAAAGTGCCCTCTAGGAGCCAAAATATGTGCCAAACTTCCACCAAAGCCTTCCAAAAGCATGTTAAAGTGCCATCTAGGAGTCAATTATTTGCTAAATTGCCATCTCGGGAGCTAAAAAAACCTGTTAAAGTGCCCTCTAGAAGCCAAAACATGTGCTAAAGTGCCCTCTTGGAGCCATATCATGTGCCAAAGTTCCCTCTTGGAGCCTAAATGTGTGCTAAGTGTCATCTTGGGAGCTAATAACATGTTAAAGTGCCTTTTTGGGAGCTACTTAAAGTGCCCTCAAAGCACTAAAATGCTAAAGTGCCCTCTTCAGTGGTAAAGACACGCTGTATGTGCCCTTTTTTGTCCTTTTCGCCCCTGCCCTTCAAAAAGTCTGTGCACACCACTGTTCCCAGACATTATCATTACCCCTGTTGCTGCTGTAGCCTGCAGGAAAACTGACAGACACACATGCAGATTAGTGACTGTGTGTGTGTGTGTGTGTGTGTGTGTGCAGCCTTCTATTAGCAGAAACTGCTATGCACCTCATCCAGGTGTTTGCTGTGGAGTCTTTTACGACGGGGCAGGGCTGGAATGTCTCGCCGCCCGCCGTCGTCGTTATTATCGCTTTAACAAACACACGCGGGGCAGGAATTTACTGGAGTTTCTCTCTAATCACTCATCACTGAACAGATTTACGCCGTTGTGCGGTTCTCAAAGTGAAAATAAACATGGGACCGAGGCTGGAAGAGTCCACATATTGTGTTTAGAATATAAAAGGTAATTATGTTCTTATCCTGCTTTACTGGCCGTGTCAGGTTTAGTTTTTTTTCCTAAATGGTAAAACTGATTTTGGAAAATCCCTCAGTGGTAATTCCCTGAATGAACAAAGAATCATGAGGTTGATTTTCACCACATTCTGTGGTACATTTCTTTCCTTTGCCTCTAAGCTGCCCGACAACTCACATAAATTAAACAATGAAACATCTGTTTTGGAGAAATGACATAAGTGTTTTCTGATCTGAAGCAACAACTATATGGTTTAAGTTTGTCTGTCTGTTTGCAACACAATTAAAAAAGTTCTGGATGAATTTTCGTCAAACTTTCATCAAATGTTAGAAATGGTACCATGAACAGATGATTAAATTTTGGTAACGATCCAGAAGAAATCCTGGTTTCTGCATCACTTTACATTTTCTGTGGTAAATGGACCTTTAAACAGGTGCGATTGTTTGGGGCCACCTGGTGGTGATATCTTCCCACGTGTCACATGTCGTTCTAAAGCCAAGTGTATTGGCTATTAGTTTTGGATGGTCTCATCATGATAAATTTCCATGGGGCCAAACGACTGTCCATCAAAACAAAGGTAGTCAGATCTTTGTAGTCAGTCCTCAATGGTTTTCCAGTTGCTATGTCCAGACCTCATGCTTCCATTCGCTCATGCATTGTGTCAATCAATGCAAAATAACTTTAAGTCCATTATTGTTCTGTTATTTGCACATTTAGAATTTAGCACATAGATTTATGAAAATTCTCTTATTTAAATGGAAGTAACATTGGAGGAGATTCATAAATGACTCAGGTGGAGTGGAATCTGTGGGAGTGAGATTTCTGGTAAAAATACAGAGCCTGAATCTAGAATATTTGAGGTTATTGCAGTTTAGCACTCAACAATACACACCCATTAATATATACCAAAAAAATCATAAACCATGAGCTCTGATTTTATTAAGAGTTCCAGTATTCACATAATAAAAAATCCTTTTAGCTTCTTGATGACCATCATGTTATTTTACCTATAAACTTCAAGCTTCTTTCTCTCAAAGAATCATTTCCATTCCTCCATCTTTAAAGGTCCTGTACCTGCACTTCTCTGAGTTTTATTGGAAGTTTTGATATTACTGTCATCTTATATTTGCAACCCAAAGTACAAAAATTCATCTCAATATAACTTTACAACACGTTACAGAGCCTCACTGGAGCTGTATAAATCACAGGTGGTTTTTAGTTTGTCTCATAAACATTCACAGACTTATATATATTTCATCTTCTGATTGGCTGAATTTCACTTGGAAGACTAAAAATAGTGTGTGTGGTGGGGTCAGGTGGGTCATGTTGGAAACCTTTACATCATGAAGTTAAGAAAGTACAAATGAGGCAAAGATTCCAAATCCAGGATGTTTGATGCATGGGACAGTTTTTATATAAACTCTAGACCTTATTTACTATAGAAAAAAGACAAAAAAACACACGAAAGTGTCTTTTAGAATGATATGGGACCTTAAAAATGTCTGTTTAACTTTATCTGTGTTATTAAAGTCCCTTTAAACCGACTATGAGATATAACCATAAAGTTCCCATATGGTAGAAAGGTAGATTATATATTTTTGATAATAAGAAAGTGTTATATTAATATGATTGAAGTGGTGATGTCATAAGTATTAAAGTTACAATCTTTCCTCCGTTTAAATCAGCCAATCAGAGGAGAGGCTCGTTAATATCAATAAGACAGACATGAATGGAAATACAGTAATTAAATTGTTGTTGAAACAAATTTGAAGCTGAAAATAGTTGAACCAACTTATTTGAAGTGTTCCAATTGAAGACACCTCAATGAAATAATTTCATTGAATCAATCAATCAATCTTTATTTATAAAGCAGTTTTTATACACATTATTAAACTAATAAATTGGAGTTACTTCAATTTAATAATTTAATTCCAATGAACTTAATCCATTTATAAATTGATGGTACTTCATTTTATTAATTTAATTTCAATGAATTTAATTTATTGAAGTGTTACCAATTGAAACAATTCAATTACATAATATTTTCCAGTGATTTCTCTTCATCTTTTGATAAATTACCAGCTCTATAATGAGATCGGACCAGGAAAATTCAGCAGATGAACTCATCTTCTCTGATTTATCATCACACTGACTCAGGGATTAAACACTCATCATTTTACCACAAATAACCTCTTCTACCTTTTGTTTTTTGTCCTGCTTCCCTTCCATACCTTTCCTCCACAGTTTGATCCGGTTCCATCAGAGTCCAGCTGTGTTTGACCGGTCTACCAGATCCATATCACCAGGATAAAGATGAGACAGCTCTGTGGTTTATTTCTGCTGACGCTGGCCGTCCTCGCCACCGCCAGGCCAAAAGAAAAAGCAGGTCAGTCCACTGATACTGTGGGAATGAACAGAACACAGACAGAAGAAGGACAGTTTCCTCCCTGAGGGACATGAGCTTCTTTCAAATGGAAGTCCAGAAATCACTGAAATTCAAGCGCTTTAAGATCAGTGAGATTAATGTTTGAATGCAACCTTCTTCTTTTTATAGAAAAAATAGTTGTGCACAGATTTTTTAAAGGGCAGGGGCAAAAAAGGCACCTTCAGTGTAATTTATATATATTATATATGAATTGTAGGTTATTAAAACTAAACTGGATGACTCAAAGTAGTTTGTAATAAGGATCAGTGATAATCAGAACTGTGTAGATTTAACTCGTGGATTTTTAAGAAGCCTCAGAATTCAATGACATTTCCTGTGTTTCTGTTGCATTTTAACACCATGTCAGCACCAGATGATCCAAACTGGTTCTGTGAGATGCAGGTTTAGCTTAAAATATATGGAGCAAAAAAGGGTCCAACATAAAAGGAATTGTAGTGGTGATATTTCACAGCATTGGAATATGTGTTTTCACATTTAGACATTTAAAAGAGCATTTTAATGCATGTTTAGATGTTTAAACGGGCACTTTAGTGCACATTCAGATATTATAAAGGACACTTTGGGGTGCATTTCTTTCTTTTTTTTAACTGTGCACTGTGGAATTTTTTATATTTCATGAATTTTGTTCTGTCAGGAATAAAAAAATCTTGAATCTCAACCTCACATGAGGACACCAGTGATTTGGGACTTTTCAGACACACACACACTTGGATCTGCATCACTTTATATTCCCAGCTAAAAGTTGACGTGATTTCTCTGTGAACTCATGTTAAAAACGTCTGCTGGAAGACAGCATTTCTTCCAGCCTGTGTGAAGAAATGCTGGACAAACGTTAATCAAACATTTGAACTCATAAACTCCACAAACACGCTCACGTCAAACCTGGTACGTTCCCATTGTTCTTTTGAACTGAGATGATGTTACGACAGTGAACGACTAAAACAGGAGCTGAAGTCATGGAGACCAGAGCAGGTGGTAAATAAAGTGAAAGTTATACAGCAGAAAGGCTGATGCTTTATTACAGAAACATTTAAAACTGAAAAACACACACACATACCCAGGAGGACATGATGGTCGTAAATCTACAAACAAAAACCTTTACTGCACTTTACTGCCATTATTCTACCACTTCTATTGTCAAGAAATTCAGTGAAAAAACTGAAACCAACAGTGTGTTTCAGTCCTCAGTTCAATCAACATAACTATATTAGACCTTGTTACCTTAATATTGGCTCTGAGAAGCAATACTGATAATATCATGATGTGCAGCACATGCTCCATGTGTCATGTTTTACCCGACTGGTGTCGATGGTTTCTTCTTCCGTCCTCCAGGTCCTGAACAGAAGTGTAAATCCGGTCCCGTGGACCTGGTCTTCCTCATCGACAGCTCCCGCAGCGTCAGGCCTCATGAGTTTGAGACGATGAGGAAGTTCATGATCGACATCCTGGCCACGTTGGATATAGGCCTCAACGCCACCAGGGTCGGGGTGGTCCAGTACTCCAGCCAGGTGATGAAGATCAGCCACAGCTCTATTACTGCTGGATTCAACATCACTGTGCTGTTATAGATTTAAGAAATTCACATTCTCAGACTTTATACACAACTTTTTATATTAAACCGACAATAATGATATACAGCTGTATTCTGGTTTTACTCTAAATCAGAGGTGTCAAACTCATTTTAGTTCATGGAGCCACAAACAGACCAATCTGATTTTATGCAGCCAGAGTCAAACTGAGTCATAATAATCTCCTGGCCCTAATCTGCTGTTTTCCCAGTTTAATTTTCTTGTCTATAAGAATTAGCATGTTTTTTTTATGGTCCAGAAGCATCTAGTTAGACCTGTAGCAGAAATACAGTCCACCTTCTGCCTGTTTTGTTTTCTTCAAACTGTTTGAGGTATAGATTCAAGCAATTCACATCCACAGCTATACACAAATAATTTTGTAGATTAAACCTCTTTACCCAAC
The DNA here is from genome assembly GCA_030544235.1 of Lepturacanthus savala. Lineage (NCBI taxonomy): Eukaryota > Metazoa > Chordata > Actinopteri > Scombriformes > Trichiuridae > Lepturacanthus > Lepturacanthus savala. The sequence continues at coordinate 1,859,053 of CM060463.1, read as the reverse complement.
AATGATGATATACAGCTGGATAAAAATGTTCACATATACTGTTTTTAGTCAAGGGGTTTTTAAAAAGTAGGCAACTGGACTTTTTCTTTGAGCTTGAAGACGTTTCACCTTTCATCCGAAAGGCTTCTTCAGTTCTAGCCTGATGATGGAAACCAGGAGCTATATCTCTGGATCACAGAGGGTGGAGCTATAGACCACACCTCCCATCCCATAACAAAGGGTCACATAGGTCAACAACTACATCAAGTTCACCAGGGAGGACTCCAAAGACCGGAAACTACCCTTTCTGGATTGTGAGGTCCTTGCCGAAGAAGATGGAGGTCTCAGCACAGAGGTCTACAGGAAACCCACACACACTGACCAATATCTACTATTTGACTCTCATCACCCACTGGAACACAAACTGGGTGTCATCAGAACCCTACAACACCGGGCAGACAGCATCCCTTCCAAAACAGAAGGGAAAGAGAAGGAACACACACACATCAAACAGGCACTAAGGAATTGTGGTTACCCCAACTGGGCATTCATAAAGATGAATAAAAGACAGGAGAAAGAAAACGAAACACAGAAAGACAAAAAGAAGAACAGAAGGAATCATGTGGTAGTGCCGTACGTATCTGGTCTCTCAGAGAAACTAAGAAGAATCTTCAGCAAGCACAACATCCCAGTTTATTTCAAGCCTGGTAACACCCTCAGACAGAGACTGGTCCACCCCAAGGACAAAACCCCAAGACAAAATCTCAACAATGTGGTTTATGCAGTACAATGCAGTGAAGAGTGCCCGGATCTATATATTGGTGAAACTAAGCAACCACTCCGCAAACGCATGGCACAACACAGGAGGGCCACCACATCAGGACAGGACTCAGCAGTACATCTACATCTGAAGGAAAAGGGACACTCCTTTAAAGACATTGATGTACACATCTTAGATAAGGAGGACAGGTGGTTTGAGAGAGGAGTGAAAGAGGCCATTTATGTCCATTTGGAACAACCTACTTTGAACAGAGGAGGGGGACTGCGTCATAACCTATCTGCTACATACCATCCTGCCTTGAGATCTCATCCCAGGAAGTTTAACTGCTCTTCACCATCAGAGCAGGACTCTCTCTCTGGATCATGTGACCACGACTCTCATTCCAAGTCACACCTTGAATTGGAATGAGAGTCGTTACCACAACGACTCTCATCCAAATTCACACCTTGAAGGGTGACCTATGTGACCCTTTGTTATGGGATGGGAGGTGTGGTCTATAGCTCCACCCTCTGTGATCCAGAGATATAGCTCCTGGTTTCCATCATCAGGCTAGAACTGAAGAAGCCTTTCGGATGAAAGGTGAAACGTCTTCAAGCTCAAAGAAAAAGTCCAGTTGCCTACTTTTTAAAAACCCCTTGACTACAATGACCTGGATGAGTGAGAATCTACACAGACATATACTGTTTTTACTCTAATTGTCTTATTTTGCCATTTTCCCAGTTTAGTTTTTTGGCCTATTTATACAAATTAACATGTTTTTATGATCCAAAGGCACCTGGTTACACTTGTAGCAGCAATACAGTCGGCCTTCTCACACTCTCACTCACTCCCCTCACTACAGAAACACACATTTGATTGAGACTGAATGAGCACTTTTGGAAATTTTCCATCCCTTAGAGAACTGAACCGGTCAGAGATACATGGAATCCAGGGACAGTTACTATTATCTTCCACTAGCTGTTTAGAAATGACTCCTGTTGTGATGTCACAACAGGACCCAAAAGAAAACAACACTTAAAGGGGCCTAATATGAAAAACACACTAGTTTACATGGGCATATAGGGGTATATAGGGCAACTAAAGTAGAGGTTTTTTTCTTATAATAGGCCCCTTTAAATGTTGTTCTTTTTGACCAATTGTTGAATTAAAGTCAGATTGTTAACAGGTGATGATATACCGGTCTGTAGAATAACTGGAATTCTGTCTTGTTTCTCTTTTTCTTCTCTCCAGCTCCGTAACGAGTTTTCTCTGAAGACCCACAACAAGCTGGACGCCATGGTGAAGGCCATCAACCAGATCATCCCTCTGGCTCAGGGCACCATGACCGGGCTCGCCATCAAATACGTGATGAACGTAGCCTTCACCGAAACAGAGGGCGACCGGCCAAAGGTGCAGCTGGACACAACGATCTGAAAAAAAAAAAACAACAACGCTTGTTTACAGGAAACCAGCATCTGATTCACAGTTTTAGTTTTGTTTAGTTTAGTTTCCTGTTGAGGTGAAACAGGAAGATTTCTCTGATTTGATTGTGGTGAACATAAATAACAACATGTTGATATAGACTGGATATTGATCATTCAGCCACATGTCGAAATACTTTTTGTTATGAAAAGTTTAGTTCTGTGAGGAGATTAAATGTAAAACATGTAAAACAGAATTAGTTCATATCATTTAATCCATAATGATTTTTTGTTTTACCACATGTTTTCAGAATTGATATAACTTTTAACCTTGAGGGGAGGTAGGGAAGAAGGAAGGAAGAGAAAGACAGAAAGAAAGATGGAATGAAAGGAGGAAAGGAGGGAGGAAGGAAAGACTCGAGGGAGTGAGGAAATAAGTGATGAAGGAAGGAACAGTGAGGTGAGTTTAACCGTGGAGGACAACAGGAAGGTTGCATTGATGAACTTGTCAGAAACCAGATTAAACACTGATGTTATAAATATATCAATTATAGTCGCTTCAAAGCTTTTCTATAATTTAACTTGTAAAATGTTAATGCACCTGCAGCTGAGGACGTGTCTTTCTATGAATTCATCACACTCACCTCCTCCTGTCCTTCAGGTCCCTAACGTGGCCGTGATCGTGACAGATGGACGTCCTCAGGACCGCGTGGCCGAGGTGGCGGCGGAGGCCAGGGAGAAAGGCATCGAGATCTACGCAGTGGGCGTGGCCAGAGCCGACATGACATCACTGAGGGCCATGGCGTCCCCGCCCTTCGAAGACCACGTCTTCCTGGTGGAGACCTTCGACCTCATCCACCAGTTTGGGCTGCAGTTCCAGGACAAGCTCTGTGGTAAAAACATAAAATTATGGATTTGTTAAAGACATTTTACAATAAGAATTAAAGGTCCCATTTTATAAAAAGTTTGATTTTAATAGTTTTTTGATTTTAGGAAGTTCTAATTATGTTAGAAACTGAGCCTTAAACCCAGGACTCACAGGTGTGCCCAGACCTTTTGAACAACAGAAAAAGAAAAGGGGCAGATAGAGTATGTCTTCACGACTGAATAGGGTACTTTAGCACAGGTTTTAGCTCCCAAAAAGGGCACTTTAACACACATTTTGGATAAAAGAGGGGATTTTAACACACATTTTGGATAAAAGAGGGGATTTTAACACACATTTTGGCTTCTAGAGGGCACTTTAGCAATAGTTTGGCTTCTGCAGGGGACATTATTTCCACATTTTTCAACAATTAAAGACTTTAAAAGTCATACATTATAAAAAAGTTTGGGGTTTTTTGCATTACAACCAGGTCATCTGTAAGGTGGTGATGTCACTATAACTATATAGTCAACACCCACCTCCCATTCACAGACATTTAACTCAGCCAGGAGAGAAAGGAGATGTAAAACTATAACTTAAAACCACAAATATATTTTGTTAATGACATTACAACTTCTAATAAAACCCAGGTAAAGTGCACAATATGGGACCTTTAAATAAACCTTGTTTGTCTTAAAAGTGTCTGTCAGACAAATGCACCATCATCCTCAAGAATAAATACCAGAGTAAACTTTAAAGTCTCCATAAATGAGCTCAGTTTTCAGAGTAAAGGCAGAACGATGGAATGAAGCAGCTATTGTGCAAAATTAAATGTTTTACTGCATGTGAAATCTTAAATCCTGACTTTCCCAAGACAACATTAAATTCAGATAAATATAAATCTCGTGAAACACCGGAGCGATGAGAGGAGTAATTCTTCATGGATTTGACATCATATTTTCTAAAATCCCTACATGAAACTAGCGAAAACATTTATGCCACGAATGGATTTTTTTCTTTTTTGAAGTGACCTCAACATGAGAGAAGTGGGAACTTCAGCCAGGTCTCTGGAATCTAAATTTGATGCTACTGGCTTCGTGGACAACAGGAGATTCTTTATGTAATTAAAAACACTACGAATGTCTAGTCTGAATAAAAGAAAATAATAACATCACTGTGCCCATCTGACCTCACAGAACCTAATACCTTTCAATAACAGACGTCTCAAATCCCTTAATGCAAGATATTCCCTCATGCTGCTTCTATTCTGGACTGAGGCTGGAAGACAAATCTTTGGATTTATTCAGCAGGAGATGGAAAAGCAGAGTGAAGGCAGTCGAACAGATGAAGTATGAATAAGATGAAATAAATGAAGCAGCTGGTGAGATAACGTCTGCTGCTTGATGAACTGAAGACAGATATATATCTATTTTACTCTGCTGGTTTTCTTCTTTGAGTTTTGTTTACACAGTTGTGGATTTGGCTCAGATGTTTATATATTTACTGTTTTACATCAGGCTTCAACAGGAGTCCTCATCAGAGTTTTTATATTATTCAAAGAAACAGGATAGATTTGTGATTAAAAAAAGATTTGAGAGCAAAGGGGTCAAGACTGCAAATGTTTTATTATAAGAAAAATAAATAATTGATTAAAATGCAAATTTCTCCACAAAATTTGCAATTCTAAAGCTTTTATTTGCAAATCCAAAAGTTTTGCTTGTTGTTTGCTGTTCATTTAGTGAATGTTTTTCATTCAATTAATAAACATAGGATTGCAATAAAAATATAGATTTGAGAAAAAAAATCCTCTCAAAATGCAAATATATTGTTGAAACATCTTTTCTTTTTGAATTCATTTGCAAATCTTGGTTTTGTTTTTTAATTCCATAACATATAAATAAGCAAAATTTGTTTATTTTATTATTTTTATTATTAGGTGTCTCACATTTGTGTGAGTTGGTTGGTTTAAAAAACAAAAATCATCTCAGAAGCTTCTGTCTACAGCTGCAGAAAGAACAGGTTGTTTTGTGTCTGTCTCATTAATATTAATGAACCTCTGATACAAAGGGTGACTGTAGAGTTGTGGCGGCTGTTTCTAAGGCTTAGTTTCTTCCTGTGGGCATCCTTTAAAAAAGAGAATAAAATGCTGATACTGATGATGTTAATGCTGATGATGATGCTGATACTGATCTCCTCTGTGGTTCAGGTGTGGATCCATGTCTGGACTCAGATCACGGCTGTGAACACATCTGTGAGAACTCAGCTGACTCCTACCACTGTCTGTGTCTGCCTGGATACACACTGAACGATGACGGCAAAACCTGCTCAGGTGACAAGATATAACACGCGAGAGGAGAGATGATCAATGCTTTGCTGCTTTAAACTGTATGACACAGCTGATACAAATAGTTCATCAGATATCTACATTTTTACACTGAATTACTAACTGATTTTACACTGAATTACTGACCAATGCAGTTAATTTCACCTCCACAAACTGAAGCATTTAAGGACATGAACAGACATGAAGCTGTTGTGTTAGTCGACCAATCACTTGCAGTGATTGAGCAAAACCTACAGAGTTCAAGAGTCTTGATCTGGGTCAAAGTGGTATTGTTTGACTGGAGAAGTTATCTGTCATTTCTGTTGATTCCTTATAGAAACTGGCATCAATTGCCCCCAATTTTACCCACAGGATGATAACCTGTGTGGTTGATACATGTTGGGCTTCATTCACTCAAACAGTTAGTTTTGAATATAATTGGACAATTTTGTTTAATCCCAACATGGAAGAAACATTAAATAATGTCACTGAGACAGAGAGACCATCAATACATGTCAGCAGATGCATTAATGGTGAAGAAGAGAGCTTCAAATCTGTGTGTGTGTGTTTCAGCCATCGACCTCTGTGCTCAGGGGAATCACGACTGTGAGCAGATCTGTGTCAGTTCACCTGGCTCCTTCACCTGCGACTGTAACAAAGGCTACAAGCTGAACAACGATAAGAAGACCTGCTCAAGTTAGTGTCACACACACACACACACGTTCAGAAGCTGTTCTATATCATCATAAAACATCACACACACAAATCAAAGGTACAGCTGAGAGCTAACAGCTTTACATCCAGAAGAATTCATGTCGGTCATGTTCCTTCATGCTGAGATGGATTCTGACCTTCAGCAGCTGCTGAGTCTTTATTTTTCTGCTGCTTCATGAAGCTGAGTTGTTGTTTGCTCTATGTTCCTCCTGCTGACGGATCAGGTTCAGTCCCTTTATTTACATTATATTACATCCTTTCATAATCCTGTATGTCAATCAATTATGTACAATTATAAACTATTGAACTTTCAACTATAGCCACTAAACACTGGACGTTGGATAGACATGCAGCTCATGTCTATATTAGGTCCATGATCTGTGGGTCTATGGCAGGTTCATGAAATCCCATGGCACAATGTTACGTCTTTTCTGTGTCATTTTTGGACATATGACTTTGGTCCTGTAATTTTGCTGTAATTTTGGGCCAAAACCATGTTGGAATAGAAGGAATCTTACTACTCTGGCAGCTTTTCATACAAAAAACCTGTACAAAGTTCTTCAGCAGGGATCTGATTTATCGTGTGGTACGAGGAACATAGACGCGTCCATCACGTTCTGCTGCTCTTCTCTTTGCTGCTTATGGCCTCGATGCTTTCCTCCCCTCAGTGATCGACTACTGTTCGTTTGGGAACCACAGTTGTGATCATGAGTGTGTGAGTGTGCTGAACGGCTATCACTGCCGCTGTAACGAGGGCTACAGGCTCCTGGAGGATGGCAAGACCTGCCAGGGTGAGTAATGACTGAGGAGATCACAGACTTTACAGCAGAGCTACCTGCATGACACCATCTCACCTGCATGATTGAAGTGAGTGTGTTCTGCAAATGGAATGTAGTTTAACCTGCTAACGCTACACAGACTTTACGAATGGCAGGCGTGAAAAGGAATATAGGGCACAAAAGAAGGTGCTTTAGCATGCTTTTTTGCTCTCTAAGAGGTGGCATTAGCATGTGTTTGGCTCCCAGAGGGCACTTTAGGAAACACTTTGGCTCCTTTAACATGCTTTGTCACTCCCAAGAAGGCACTTTAGAACATATTTTGTCTCCTCAAAGGTACTTCAGCAAGCTTTTTAGCTCCTAGAACTTACTTTAACAGGCTTTTTGGCTCCCAAGAGATCAGTTTAACATGGTTTGTTAGCTCCCAAGAGGGAACTTTAGCACATATTTTGGCTCCTAGAAGGTACATTAACATGCTTTTTATCTCCAAAGAGGGCACTTTAGGACATATTTTAGCTCCTAGAAGGTACTTTAACATGCTTTTTATCTCCAAAGAGGGCACTTTAGGACACATTTTAGCTCCTAGAAGGTACTTTAACATGCTTTTTAGCTCCCAAGAGGGCACTTTAACAGAATATTTAGCCCCAAAAGGGTACTTTAACACACTTCACTTCAGTAACCGTTTTCCCTTCCTTTTTTACTATATTACTGTATATAATAATATACATTAAAATTGCAGGAAATAGTGTAATAAATAAATAAATGGCCATGTGCAGTAGTTGCTCCATTTTCAGTATATTGCTGGTGATACAGTTACAGTAAATACACAGCAGCTCTGATTCCTGCAGACAGACACAGATCAGATGTTTCTGAGCTGCAGAGTCACACCTGCGTCAGGATCCTGTTGACAGAGAATTGTGAAATGACAATTTACGGCCTTCAGATAGAACCTAGCAATGAGTTCCTGTTCCCTTAAAGCTGTACGGATCTTCAAAGTGAAGGTACCACACCGTGTAATTGTGTCGCCCGTTTAACCCAAATACCACAACAGTGTTACACAACGCGGCTGCTGTTCAGCTGTTAGAGGCTTAAAAAGAAAAAAAAACAGCTGGTTTGTGACTTTTGTTTAAATACACAAGCTCATTTAGAGACGTGAGTGATATTGAATGAAGGTTATGAAGGAAAACAGCTGACAGCTTCTAATTTTTGTATTTTCTATTGTCAGAAACTGAGTCGCTCTTCATCTCAGAGAAAAATCCAACAAACACTTAATAGTATTGTCAAATATTAATTGTCTTCATATTTTTGCGCAGAAGAAAATATACAAACTCCCATTCAAAAGTTTGGGGTCACCCAGACAATTTTGTGTTTTTCACCATGAGTTGTAAAATTAATAGAAAACATAGACAAGACATTGACAAGGTTAGAAATAATAATTTGTATTTGAAATATTTTTTTTTCCTTCAAACTTTGCTTTGGTCAAAGGAAGGTTAGTTTTCTAGCTTCTCTAAGCAGCTAAACTGTGCTAACATGTTAGCATTAAGTTTTTTCTAATCATCCATTAACCTTCTGATGCAATGATCAAACACATTGTTCCATTAGACTGATAGTTGCTGGAAATGCACCTATGTAGATGTTGATGCAGCAAAAACCAGACATTTGCATCTAGAATAGTCATTTACCACATTAGTGATGTATAGAGTGGATTTATGATTAGTTTAAAGTTATATTCATTGAAAAAACTGTGATTTTCTTTCACAAATAAGGAAATTTCTAAGTGACCCCAAACATTTTAGTGTATTTTTTAAAGTGGCTGTGTCTTAAACACACACACACACACACACACACACACACACACACACACACAAACCCTAACTCATTGTGTGTGTGTTATTCAGCCATTGACCTGTGTGCTGAAGGGAAACACGACTGTGAACAAATCTGTATCAGCGCACCGGGCGTCTTCAGCTGCGACTGCAACCAAGGATTCACACTCAATGAGGACAAGAAGACCTGCTCACGTTAGTCAGGAGACACACACACACACACACACACACACACACACACACACACACACACGTACTGTAGTATTTCCTGTCCTTCCATGTGAAGTGAAAAAGATGCAACACTTTGTATAGTGCTGAATATATTTGATTAATTTGATAATTATTTTTATGATAATATTTTTATAATGCGCTTAAATATCAATAAATAACAATCTCCTGAATAAAAATATAAAATAATTACAGAAATATTAACAAGTGAAAATATCTTGTTTTTGGTACAATTAGTCCAATATTGAATAGAATTATCTTATTGCACTGGCAGATAATTTTGCTTATTTCAAGTTTTTTCTTGATTTTAGTCATTTTTTAAAGAAAATGTTAGTCTTGTTTTCTTAAAACCAACTTTTCTTAACCAAAATCAAGAAATAAAAAACTTGAAAGGCAAAATTGTAAATGTGAACATTTACTGCTTCTGTTTCTTGGAGTGAATCAAATCGCTTTGGGCTGTTTCACATGAATCACACACACACAAAAATGAAAATAAGTGATTATTGGAATGATGGAATGTTTTTTTTGTTCTTTCCAATGAACTGAAGTGGATTTTTTTACTTCTAACTGCATTTGCTTTTGCTCATGCATGCACACCCACAAACACACAGCGACAAAGAAGAAAACCCTTAAATTCACTATGTTACAATCTACTATCAAATATACATGCATGATAACTTGCACTTGTGTGTGTGTTTGCCTGTGTGTGTGTTATTCAGCCATTGACCTGTGCGCCCAGGGGAAACACGATTGTGAACAAATCTGTATCAGCGCTCCTGGTGTTTACACCTGCGACTGCAACAAAGGATTCAAGCTCAACAAGGACAAGAAGACCTGCACAAGTCAGTGAATTATACAGAAAAATACTTCATAATTTAAATCACGAGCTCATCTCACCCCTCTATCCCTGAATCCAAAGGTATTTCAGCCTCATTTTGTTGTCAAAGATATTTTCAGATTCGAAGATTGGTGCTGCTACAGAAATAACATGATGGTCAAATACTAATTACTCAAAAAGTACTCAACACTTGTGAAAGCACGATGTTAATCCCACCTCTGGTTGCATGTATCTGTGTCTGTGAAATTATTTTCCAGGATATTTTCAGCCACTACAAAGACAAGTTATCATGTCATTCAATAACACGTCCCCCTTTGATACGTGCCTTAATATGCAATAATGTTTATTTATTAACATGTACCTCCGTTCTATTCTATTTATTATTCTATTTTACGTAAACCACACATCCAACAAATACTTTGTTGTACAGGGTAATGACAATAAAGACTCTTGAATAAATTCACATTGGCTGATTGATAGTTTTAATGCTAATTAATCCATGTCACATTCATTTATGCTAACAACAGAACAACAAAACAACAACAAAACAACAAAATGAACATGTAATAGGCTACTTTAAGTTTTCACTGCCATCTTTGTGTGCAAATAACTGTGTTTCTGCAGACATGGACCTGTGTAACACGGTGGAGCACGGCTGTGAGCACCAGTGTGTGAGCACTCCAGGATCTTACTACTGCATCTGTCCTGAGGGTCGACTGCTGCAGGAAGACGGCAAAAGCTGTGGCAGTAAGTCCACTTCCTGTTAGGTTGTCTGTAGAACTTTATAAAACCTGAACCTGCCTGAACAGACGCTGAGGTATAAATTCACCAGTGTGAGCATGAATAGAGCAGGTTTAGCTCCTTATAATAATGTTACAATCATGAAAAACACAACTTCATCACCAAAGTTAGCAGAAACTCACTCACAGACCCACAGGATCCTACATCTTAATCCTGCAGGATATCAGCTCCCTGCATGTTCTCAGTATCTGTCTCTTCTGCCTCTCTCAGCCTGTAAATCTGCAAACATCGACCTGGTTCTGCTGATCGACGGCTCCAAGAGCGTCCGACCTCAGAACTTTGAGCTTGTCAAAAAGTTTGTTAACCAGGTGGGTCACATTTTCATGTTCTTATCAACATCTCCACAATTGTATGTCACTGTGTTTCATACCTCAACTACAAAGTTACAATGATAAATCAAAAATAAATTAATCTACAAGAACTGATCATTTATTTCAAACAGGAGTTATATCAGTAAAGTTCAGACCTTGTTTTTGCTGGAACTCTATTGGATGCACATCCTTCTCCTCCTCCAGGTTGTGGACTCTCTGGACGTGTCCCCTCATGGTACCAGGGTGGGTCTGGTCCAGTACTCCAGCCGGGTCAGGACAGAGTTCCCCCTCAACATGTATCACACTGCAGATGAGATCAAAGCTGCAGTCATGAAGGTGAAGTTCCCACAGCAGCATCTTCAGTTTCTGCAATGTTAAAGGCCTCTGGAGTCTCTTAAGATCTACTGTCTTTTATTTATTTATTTATTTATTTTTTAAGTTTTTAGGTTTTAGGTAAATGAAGTCAGATTGAGGTTGACATAGGTTGTAAACAAACAAAATTACTAAAACCAGCATTTTTTTTCTCATTTTTTCTCAGTCTGAAAATAAATAGTTGTTTGTATTCTTTGGCTGAGTTTTTGTCATAGGGAAATAATAGTTTTACTGTTAAACTCACCAGGGTCTCAGCTTTTAGTACTATCAGAGAGGTCTCAATGGAAATGTAAAGAGTGGGTTGACTTTCTTATACTATTCAGATTTTGATATGATTCATATGTTTGGTGTTTGTAAAAATGACTGATATGTGCTACATAATTAGAGTGATGTTATATGTATTTTGTGGTAAGTCTCAGGGTCTCCCTATTGGGGGACTTTAGAGTTTAGGTGGTGCAATGTTGAATATATTGACACTTATTCACTTTACTTCTCAGCTACATGTCACAGTTTTACCTGGTGACATTTTCAAATGACCTGGACCTAGATAAGTCATGGAATACTGATGGATGGATTAACCACAATTAATTCATTCATCTTTTGTGACAGTTGTGCTTTGTGATTGATGAGGTGCAATAGCAGTACAGGTTTGATGGCTTATATTTGAAGATTGTTCCCCGATGGAGATGCTGGATCCAGATGAAGCCTGTGCCTTGGAGCTTGAATCATTATTTCTGTCCAGGTTGACTACATGGAGAAAGGCACGATGACAGGTCTGGCCCTCAAACACATGCTGGAGAACAGCTTCTCAGAGGCAGATGGTGCCCGTCCTGCCAGAAGCAACATCCCCCGAGTCGGCCTGGTCTTCACAGATGGACGCTCCCAGGACGACATCACAGAGTACGCCAAGAAGGCCAAAGAAGCCGGTAAGCTGCTCCAGGGAGATTCAATGAGTGTGAAAGTCAAACCATAATCACAGCTTATCAGGGCCTGGGCCTTATTGTATCAGTAAAGATGCTTTCTTCTCTCAAAATGACGCCTTTTTGTCCTCTAAACGTGCCCCAAAATCCATCAAACAAGCCATACCTGGGTAAAAAAACTAAATTTTATGGTTTTCATTATGACCATTGCAAAATGAAAAGTTAATTTAAACCCCTCACCCCAGATTGACATAGACAAATGAAATTTGATGCACATGTACATCATGTTGAGATGCACCAATAAGCTTCTTGGACCAATACACTAAAACCGTCAGGAAGTCAGCCATCTTAAATCGAATGATTGATTATCATATTTGGATGAACTAGTCTAAGGGATTTTATCACCGTCTTCAAATTCACTTTGAATCATCTTTGGACATTGAAGATGACAGGTTATGAAAACCTTTTTCCTACATTATTCCTGGTGTCTGTGATGATGTGGTGAATTTCCATCGCACCATAAAAACTGGAACTTGCTGTAACTTCAGCAGACTTTGTGTATGGTGCTAGATTGGGGTGATATGTTTTATTTGACTTTTTTTTTTTTTATTTGAAACCAAAAAAAGATGAAAATTGTAAAAAATTAAATGATTGGCATTCAAATAGATAAGCTATTCAAATAACAATATTTATTTTTTTCAAATCTGAACATTAAACTTTGAATTTTATTTCCAAATCCCTTTTTCGAATGAATAAAACATATGACCCCAATCATTTCTGCCCCCTACTGGTAATAGCGAGTAATTGCAAAAAAGCCAAAATCATCCAATTTTCACAAAATTTACATGGTGTGATCTAGACATCATATGTAATAACATGATCTCTAATTCGTGGATGTTTTCTACCTATACTCATAGGTACGGAATGCAAAAAGTGCGAAAATTCAGGACGTGTCCATTGCTGCTCTCAGCTTTAATTTATCTTAATCATGTTTAGTCACATTTAATTTTATCTTAGTGAATTCCATCTAAGTCAGTGTGATTGTGTTATTTCTGTGCAGGTATCACCATGTACGCTGTGGGGGTTGGAAAAGCTGTGGAGGACGAGCTGCGTGAGATTGCATCAGAACCGGTGGAAAAACATTTCTATTACACCAACGACTTCACGGCCATCAGCAACATCGCTGAGAACCTCAAACTCAACGTCTGCCCAGGTACAGAATTATGTTATTCACGCAACATTACATACAAATTTAAGATAAATAGTCAGAGGTTAATAAATTACAGCATCCTGCAAGTAACAGTAGCAACTATTTCCCACAGTTTATCCCTGACTTATTATTGCTTTTGCTAATTAAAATAGGAAAAGCATCAGAAAGTTTACTAATACTAATAAAAACTAATTACTGCACATCTCAGATGAAAAATGCTCCCATTGTGGGGTCCGGGGTCCCTCAGGGGTCCTTGAAGGGAATCCAGACGGTCCAGAGCTAAAACATGAATAATTTATTGTCACTATAATTCCATTAATCTGTAACACAATAACAGAATGTATGGCAATTTGGTCATAGGTCTCACAGTCTAATCTATTGGTCCGTGGTCTAATTTTACTTAAATACAATTCATTAACTCTATGATATATAGATAAAGAGTTTGCATGTATAAAAATACAGTTTTAGAAAGATATCACATTTAAAACCAATCAAATAAAACAGGAGTTTTTTGTTTGAAACTGTAGAACTTAAGTTCAAATGAAGGAGTCACCACTTCTCAAGCGTTTCTTAAACAACAGTCAATCTGTCATAGTTCCTCCTGTTAATAGTGACCATGAGAAATCCTTCATAATGTTCTTGCAATGACATTGATGGAAACAAATTCCAGTCGTCCTTATGTGCAAACATGTGTCTAAAAGTTTATCTTTTAAACTTTCAAACACATGAAGCTGATATGAAGCTACAGCGTCCAAACAAGTTAAATCAAGTAGTAATATTTCCAAGTTACACTGTTTTTATTGCCAATGTTTTTTTGTTTTTCTTCCACCACGGTTCAACAGGAAAAATCCAGACTATCCACTTGATACAAAACTAACCTTCAACTTAAAAATTAACAGAAACAGTGTCATGAGCATAGTAAAAACATCTCAAAATAAATTTGTTTCCTCAAAAACAAACTATAATTGAATACATCTCTCATGTAATTATGAGTCGGTGGAGAAGCTGCAGCTCTGAGTCATTGTTGTTTGGCTCCATCTGCTGGAATAACATGTCATTACAGCATGTCACTCCAAAAAGAGTGAATGCATAGACATTCTTACGCTTTTAGACAACTCTGGTGAAGTGAAAGTATCAAATAATATGAGTAAAGTGTTTACTGCGGTCAGTTTGTGTAAATAAAAGCACTGATTGTCTTTGTGTGTCTGCAGAGGAGAGTCAGGGGGAGATCGAGGTGAAGGACCCGTGTGCCTGTGAGAGTCTGGTTGAGTTCCAGCAGGCGACCATGAGCAGCCTGGAGCAGCTCACACAGAAACATATCCTTACAAAACATAACAAAATGCACTCATACTCATTATTTAACCTGATTTAGAGGTTTACAGACTCTTAAAAACAAAATAATCATGTCTTCATAGATGCATTTCTGTCAGATATCACCAGTTCAACCAAACTGGTTGATTTGATTACATTTAAATGCACTAAACAAAGGGTACTGATATCACTTTTTAAACAATACACATATAAATAGTTAGTTCCAGTCCTATTTCAGATCCTGAGGGTTCAGGTGCTGCCTGACAACCACATCTAGACAGAGATCTGAGTTACATCTGTATCTCTGCTCATTTCCCTTCCACATCACAGCCTCAGAGAAGGAATCAAAAACAAAAAGCATTTCTTTCCAGTGAAAACACTAATAATTGCATGTTTTTAAGCTTCAGTGACAGACCGAGACTCTAATTGGATCTAATTTGGATCAGTAGAAAGTTGGTGGCAGCTCAAACAGAAACAAACGGACAGTTACTCAGGCTGAGAAATGAAAATACACTAAATGTTGTTGATGTTTTTCAGTTGATTCATCACTGTGAAGATGCTGCCAAATTACACGTAGTCTTGGGTTTCTGTGGTAATACGAAAAACGACAAAAAACATGATTCATTCAATCCCAGGGCCAAGATAATCTTCTTTACAGCTGTAGTTACATCTGTGTTTTCGCTGAGTTGGACTTTGAGTTTGTTGAGCAAGTAGAAAAGTGACAGAACCAAACTGTGTGGAAGTATCAGGTGATATTTGACTGATTTTTAATCAAAACTAACGGTGAATAGATCCAATAACCAATATTGTGTGTAGAAGTATGATATTTCTTACTGTGAGTAAAAGAACTCTATAGTTGTCCAGAAACTATAAACTACACACACACACACACACACACACACACACACACACACCATCCTGCCTCCAGGAATCAATCCACAATCACATCATCACTGCTTAAAATAGTCCATTTCTGTCTATTTCTATGAGTATGATCAAATGACTGAGCACTACTCCTAAGAATCTAAAAACAATCCCTTGTGTTTGTGAGTCATTTTTAAAGATTTATATCTTTAAAATGAGCTCAGAGCATAGACAGTAATGATGATGAATGAGCACATTCTTGGTTTTGGCTTTTCCATCAGATGTGTTGTCAATATGAAAAATACAGAATAATATCCTTTGGCTTTTTACATGATCAATGATTATTAAATTATTGGAAAGCATCTTTTCAAAACCCAAAGAATATTTTCATGAATATATACAGATGTTGATTTTATGTGTTGAAAAATATTTGACATTTCAAAGATCAGATGCATTGGCTTGCAGACTTTTTGAAGGACAGTGGTGAAGGGGCACATATAGTGTGTCCTTACCACAGAAGACGTTTTATATATTATAAAAATGGCCGCTTTGACACACTGTTTACCTCCTAAGAGGGCACTTTAACATATGTTTTGACTCAAAAAGGGCACTTTAAGACACTTTTTAGCTCCCAAAAGGGAACTTTAGCACATTTTGGCTCCTACAGGACATCTTTAGCTCCAAAGAAGGCAATTTAACACACATTTTGGCTCCTCAAGAGCACTTTAACACAGGTTTTGGCTTCCAAGAGGGCAATTTAATTGTATTTTTCAACAATCGGACAACAAGGGTGTGCCCACCCCCCTTTCACCCACTCCTGTGCAGATGTATATACCAGTTCTTATCTTTTTGCAGTAGAACAGTTCGTTCCTTCATGTCTCGACTGTTTGGTTCCTTAATCACATGACCACTGTCCGGGATGACAGCCCGCCTGGAACAGCTGGAGAACCAGCTCCTCTCCAGGAAGTAGCCTGGGTCGCTGCAGCGAGTGAACGGGACGTTCAGGACGTGGGAAGAATAACAGAATGAGGAAGAGGAGGGCACATCCTGGCAGGATCTTCAAACGGCGAAATCAGAAACCCTCTCTGTCAAAGTGTCTTTTCACAAAAAAAAAAAAGCCTTTGTAGCCTTCAGTCTGTTGCTCTTCACTCTCGTAGAGAATTATCTGACAGCTTGTGATATAGAATCATACTTGTTTTAGTTGTAAATTACATCATTTGTACACTATTTTGTCTTAAAAACAACAAAGCACCTACTTCTCCCCTTCTATTAATTACCAAGCCGTTGTTACAGGATAAAAA
Source organism: Lepturacanthus savala (assembly GCA_030544235.1). Taxonomy (NCBI): domain Eukaryota; kingdom Metazoa; phylum Chordata; class Actinopteri; order Scombriformes; family Trichiuridae; genus Lepturacanthus; species Lepturacanthus savala. Next base: position 1,842,233 of record CM060463.1, on the reverse strand, counting down.
AACAACACACATCTGCTTTTTTAAAACTTCTTGGACGTTTCTTTCAATAATACTTCTACATACTAATAAAACCTACAACATATGCACATGTGCCAACTGATGAAGAGAATTAAGGACACATAGAGATTATTTGACATTAATTATTGATGCTGATGTCCAGTAACATGTTAAGATGTTTTTTGTAAACTAGATGTAATCCATGTACTGTAGATAGTAGATGAAAGTGAAAATATGACAGTCAGTCAGTTTTCATCACACACACATTTACACATCATCCGTCTGTTTCTCTTAGTGCCCTATTTATACTTGACCTGTTTTGTATGGTTTGTTAAATATGATGTATTTATAGTAGTTATTATTATTATTATTTTTTTTTACCAACAGTAGAATAGCAAATAAAAAAAAGCTGGAGAGGGAGAACAGGAGTAAGAGAAATGAAGTGTTTTTTATTATTACCACTCCCAATATTAAATTGTTTTTTGTCATTTTGGTACAGAATCATTACTTTATCGCCCATAGAAATGAGTTTTTGTCCACAGCCTGATGAGGATTTACCACAGCAGAAACTGGTTTTGATTTTATTTTTATTTAAAAAAAAAGGGAAGTTAAGAAGTTTAAAATATCACTATTCACTGAAGCTGTGGTCTTTTGTTAGTAAAGAAACATTATAGGAATAAGTAGAAATGTATTTTACTATGAATAAAAATGACTTAAATATTTGTTCTTCACGCTGCACTTTCTACAATTTGTCTTACAGCGACTTTAACGTAAATTTAGCAACTTTTCATGATTGTTGAAGTGTTAAGAAGAGGATAAATGACTGAGTGACCCTTTATATTCAAATAATTTAAATAATTAAAATGGTCAGTTTTATAATCATCATCATCAGAAGCATTACAGGATACAGTTTATGTCATTTGCAGTGTGGTAGATTCTCTCATTCTTGTAGAAATTAATCCCCCTTATCTTTGGATGCCTCTATGTTTTTGTATATTTTATAATATCTTTACTTTTTTGTATTTTTCTGATGAATCCCTGTATCACAGCACAGAAGGCAATAAAAGAGTGAACTTTTCACTTCTGAGTGATGTGTTGAATTCTATATTTTTAAGGCCGGGTGAAGCGCGCACACACACACACACACACACACACACACACACACACACACACACACACACACACACACACACACACACACACACACCTAACAGCAGTACTGGAGGAGAAATACTGACTTTCATCTCATCTCATCTTTTCTCTTTACCAAATGTATTAATTTCATCACATTTATTGGTTATATTATGTCTAATGTCATCTAATGATTAACCAGCAAAAATTTAATTTATAAAACTGATTAAATAAAGACAAAACACGCAGTTGGTTTTTAATTACAATAATAATTTACATTCTGTGACAAACTCTTGTATAAACTGGTTCTAAAAGGGTTAAACAGGATTTACTGGGTGACTTTTTCACAAAACTTTCTTTTTAAGACCTATGATGTCAAGTGTTTCTTCACAACTCAAGTTGCAGTTGAAAAGCGACGAGGACCCTGATGAATAAAGTTAGTTCTCAGCAGGCAGTAAGTTTTTCTTTTTTAAAGGTTGGAACAGACCAAACGAGTGAAACTCTGTCCCGGGAACAAAGCCGATTCCTGCTGGATTTTCATTTGCTGTGTTTAAAGAGCAGCTCCACGGGGACCAGTTACTGCTTCAAACACAGCATCATTACTCACTATGACCTTTAACACGTTTTCTCAATAGACTCTGATGCAAGACATGTTTGTTCCAGCAGTTTCTTTCTGCAAAAAGAAAACATGTCCAGAATAACAATAGTTGGACAAAAGTTGATCTGACTGTTTAACGATTAAACTGCAGACTCATTTTAGAGTTTCACTGATCCAGTATGACAAATCGTTAAAATCATCATAAAGACTTAGTGTTTGATTGTATTCATTCAGTCACAGGCATGACTCTGTATTTAATGACATCACAAACTCCATCTTAACATTATCTTACATATAAATAATTTGAGTATGACACAGTGTAGAGAACAAACTGTGAGAATTGAATTTAAGACAGAAAAGGTTCATCAGTGTATCTCAAGTTTCTCGGTTCGTATGTGAACTTCAAATAACATAAAATGATCATCATGTTGATCAATTTCATTTTTTTTCATCCCAAATGAAAAGATTCTCATTTTAATATTGTAGAAGATTAAAGGTACAGACTGTAGTATTTAGCTGCATTTAGAAGATAGATCACACCACCATGTTATCAACCTGCATTAGGCCCTAATGATTCACACACACACACACACACGCACACACACACGCACGCACACACACACAAATAAGAAAGATTGTGATTTTATTACATTAGATTTAATCATTTTTATCTACATGGGGAGTCAGAGGGTGAAGCCGCCATGTTTCTACTGTAGCTCAGAACAGATTTCAGATTCTTCTACATACTCACTGATGAAATCTGAAACCTCAAAACTAGATGAGTGATTTTTTATCATTTTTAATCATGTTAGTTTAAAAGGAATAATCAAAGGTTCTATACAGGTAATATGACAAATTCCCTCTCAGTAGTATGTATGTTATCTACATACATATATAATATATAACATACAGCAGGCAGATTATTGCTGTATGTTCATATTCAAGTGTACAAATTCTCCAGATATACGACAAGTGTGTGTGACAGTGTTTGGAGGCTGAGATTCTACAGATTAAAGGTCAGACCCAGAGATTCTAGTGGAAAAACACCCAGACATACAGGCTTCACCTGATGAAACCTTTGTATTTTTGGGATGAGGTGGAGTTTTTGTTGTGGTTAGTTGTTTGTTGCTGTTAGTGGCTTCAATTCTTATCAACGATAGCAGGTGTTGCAGCTTCTTGGAGCTTCTTCTATGGTTTCTTCATGGAGGCAAAGAGAGATAAACTCAGAGAAAAAACAGCAACCTAGAAAGTCAGTTTTGAAGTTGCATCACCACCATATTAAAATAATGGATTAAGTCATTTTTTTGACAAAAGTGAGTTTTTGTCCTAAATCATCTCTTGATGATGATGCCACATCTGGTAAAATCACTTTAATCCTGAGTTAAAGGATCAGACTTTTACCCAAGTCAAAGTTTTATTCTTAAGGATAAAATGCCTTGACTTGGTCAATGTAACAAGCTTTAATGATGGTGGCTGGTAAATGATAAGGATTATTATCATATAAATATCAATATGTATCATCACTTCATTGAAAAATTTTCCACATCTCAAGTTTAAAAAAGTCAAAACTCAATAAAAGCTCAATAAAAACAGGCAACGAAGTGCTGGGAAAGGGTTGAAAAAGGGAACTGACATTAGTTTAATTTAACTCCAGGTAATGTAAGTTTAGAGTTTCACTATGATATTAAAGGACAGTTTAAACCAGGATTAAAGTTGACTAAAGTCACACATGTTCAAAAATGGACCTAAAGTCTCTTTATTCTTTAATGCTACATTAGTTACATCACTAATACATTATATGTATGTCCACAGTCATCCACTGTCAACATGATTTATAAATAAATATTCTCTGCAATTGACATAGAACCTTTAAATAATTAATTTCTATTGATCAGTTATATATAATATAATCAACTAATTGTAACCACACTTAATAATAGACAGGGTTATATAACATAAATTCACTGTAAGTTTGATACACTATTAAAATGAAAGCAGAGAATTAAAGTTGCTGTATATGTTTTAATGATAAATCTTGTATTTCTGCTTCAAGAACTTGTAGCGATGAAAAAGTTTTTGATCAACACAAACAAAACTTAAGTTGCTCTGAAGAAAAAAACTATTAAACCAGTCAAAGTTAATTAAAGTGCAAACAGGAACAAAGTGATTCTCTTTGATAATTAACAGCTGTTATGTCCAAAGAGAAAAGTCCATAGAGATTTTTATTTTTGTTTTTAAAGAAGGTCGTTAATGTCTGAACCTATTCACTCGTTCCCTGCTGAATATGCTGCAACTTGTTTTTAATTCACTAAAACACTGCTGTTTATATCCTAAATGTCACAGTCTGCTAATAACGGAAATGATGAGGAACTCTCTCAAAAGACATATCTAATAAATCCCTTTGATGCTGTGTGTGTGTGTCCCAGTGAGTGTGTGTGACCTTTATCGTTAGGGCCTAATGAAGGTTGACGACATGATTACTGCTAGTTTGCACAGAGGATTATTCAAAATGTCAGAAGGTCCCAAAAGTCCCAAAGACTCAGAGATTCACAGGAAGTTTACTCCAGCAAAGGCAAGACTGTAGGAACAGAAGAAGTCACAGGTTTTAACTTTTAATAGAGAAAAGCCCCAAGAACTTAGAGAAGTCATAGCTAAATATTTGTAAGAGGCACAATCTTCATTTTACTGTTTTACTATAATTTAACAACAGTATAACTTATAGTAAAAGTGTCACAAAATCACATATGAATAAAAATCTAAATGAAAATGAAATATCAGATTTTCTTTAAATGGGATCTAAAGAAAAACTCATATCAGCATTATGTTTACCTTCAAATGGCTGGTTGTAAAGATCTATACATACATATCTACCTGTTATCTACCTGTTATCATATTACATAATAGCCTCTCCATTCATAATAGTGTCTGAACAATTACAACTAATAATTAATTATAATTCAATAATAAATGTGCCAGATGTAGACATTTTTCTTATGATTTTAGCATCTAAGTATTGAAAATGCAGCAGCAAAACATGGAATATCATTACAGATATATGCTGATAGCCACTATTAACAACTTTATTCATTTATATTATGGATTATGGAAGATTGGAATCTATGGTTTTGCGTTGTTGAACATTAAACAAATTGCAATGAAAGAACAAGGAAGAGAACAAAGGGAAAGAAAGGAAAAGTGTGAACTTCACTTTTTTTTAACAACCTTCATGGTTGATTTTGGAGTTTTGGAGTTAATGAGGTGTGCACCTTGAAGTTGTGTCCAGCTTTTAAACATTAATTCCTTTTTCTATCTCTTTATGACTCATTGAAGTCTGTGCAAGCTCTTGAGGGGTCGCAGAAAACGAGGAGCTGGGCCAGATTCAGCCCGCGGGCCTCGAGTTTGACACACTTGTGTTATATTTTAACTATAACATCAACTTTATATCTGGAGCCCAATGGATTCTGGGTTTTTAATGAAGTCAAGGAGTTTAAAAAGTAAGCAACTGGACTTTTTCTTTGAGCTTGAAGACGTTTCACCTTTCATCCGAAAGGCTTCTTCAGTTCTCCAGAATATCTGCCAATATTTGCTTTTTAAGATATGAACATTAAAGAAAGTTCACAAGAAAATCAGCCACTATTTTAACAGGGTGATGATATGGAGTTAATTGTGTGCTGTAAAATCACTGTGTTGTAAAATGATTTGCGAAACTGACTTTTTTTGTTGCTGTGTGCTGTGATAGTTCAGGTATTTATAAACCACACATCATATGATAATTTTATTTTGTTGCATTGGGAACACTGTGTTTTATATCCTAAATCAAATCAAAATCAAAATGTGAAGAAAAATGTGTCACAGACCAAAATAATTGAACTAGTGGTGTAAAAGCACCCAAAATCCATTTGGCCACCCCCAAAAGTCAGATTTTTCTTTATGTGCTGATGAAAGAAGTCGCCTCTGGACACGTTGATAAAAAGGATTTTATCACAAAAAGAACAGTGTCAAAAACTCCCAAATCTAAGAGTCTCTGAGGGCCGAGTTTCAGATCTCTCTGTCCAACCAAACCAGATCCTTTTATATACATTTTATTACCTAAAAGCCAAACCAGTACAACATCCATGTCCAGCTGATCTTGTGTCTAACTTGAGGGGATTTAGCTTTTCATGTTGTTCTTTTGACCAGAGACTAATTCAGACCCATATTTCACATAACATCACGTCTCAGAAGCTCATATGTCACATCTTAGAAGACATGAGTAGACAGCACACTACAGGTCTCTTCATAAACTTCAGCTGGTTCTGATGCACAGATTATCAATCAACAGAACCTCATTATCTCGCTGCATCTCTTAGTCAAAGAATCATTTACAAAATCCTTCTCTTACACCTGCAGGTCCATCCATAACCTCTCCCTCCATATCTCTCTGACCTCCGACACCAGGGTTGTCAAACATGTGGCCCCGGGACATAGAATCAGCCACAGCAACAAAAAAAAACACTCAAGTCCAAGTGACCCTGAACTTCCAGGCTCTGATACAGATAAACACACCTCCTGAATCCCTGAAACGGCGCCAACCAAACTACATATAAAGGACCTGCACAACTTCTACAATCACTGTTTGTTACCATGTTGGAAACAGGTTAGTCTGTTGATGTCAGTGACATGATATGACATTCAGTGAAGAGAAATATATGGTAATAATATTATTAATCATTTTTAATATTAATAATGCTTAATGCTTATACAGGCATACGTGTGGTGGATCTTTCACTTGTGGATTTTCTGAAATGTTTAATATTGTGGTGGACAATCTTTTTTTGAATTCTCAAAGAAGATGACTTGAATTGACCCACAAGATAATTTGTTTTATATTTATGTATTATATTATATTTATATTTTAAACTGTTATTTAAGCTCTGTTTGATCCTTAACTGCTTGAATTTACATTTTAGGAATGTATTCACTTCCATTTAAATTTGTTGATTTCTATCTTTCGATCTTCATGTCCTGTTCCTGAGCTTGAGGTGAGTATTTTTATTCTTTTACTGGCATTTACTAGAATGAATTTTCACAACTTTTAAATAAAAAGCATTGTCCAATAGTTATTACAGCTGCTTCAGATGATTGGATAGATTGTAAACATAATTAAGGGAGCTTTTGAATACAAATAGTATTTTATTCTGAATACAGAAATACTGTTGATTTTGTGTAATTAAGTTGTTATGATCTATAAAGAGTGCAGATTTTAATCTCTAATGGAAAGTAATGATTTTGCTCCTTTGTTAGACCTTCGAGAGATGAACATTTCATCTCCTAATGTGACTCTGGTTATCGAGTACCGTGACTCTTTCACCAAAGCTGTGACCAAGAATGTGATAGTTGTGGTTCTGGGAATCACCATCAACTACATCAATGCCAGCCTCATTCAGACCTTTCACAAAAACCAGGTATGGCTTAGAATTCAGTAATCATTCCCTAAAAATCTGCTTGTTTACTTATGTGTGTTTCTTGTAACTCATTCCTACTGATTGTTGGTTGCTCTTCAATAACACAGAATCATACAATTTTATGTTTATTTTAATATAGTCACATCTAATATAACAATATAATCACTATGATTGACTGATGCCATTGCAATTATTGTCACTTAGTGTTGCAATTCTGCATTCACTATATTGAAGTATACAGATTTAATAAATTGTGTTTCTGTATTTAAATCATGTGTGATCCTGGATCCATGTTATGTTACAACATGAATGAATTGGCTCATATCAGCTGATATGAATTTATTACACGTTTGCTTGTAGACCAGAAGGAACTGAAGAAGTTTAAATATCTCCATATATCAGGGCTATAATTATTTAAAAATTCTAAAAATGTTTTAAAAAAATCTAACATCAGTCAGCCTATAGTTGTTAATAATGTGCAATAGTCAGGGGTGCACATGCTACTCAGATGATTCCCAGGACATAAAGTTTTGTACTCACACAATGAGACTACCCTCCTCTTGTAAGAGAAGTGACCACATTAAACCAGTAACCACTGCAAAGGAAGAGAAACTGACTTCGTGGTGTGAGGTTTTGGTCCTGATGAACTGTAGCATCCTCCCAGAGAGAAAGTGATTCAAACAGAAGGAAGTGATTCACTGTTTACAGGTTGGGTTTCCTTTCTCGGGGGTAAATGTTCCACCATTTCTGCTTCTGGTTTTTGAAGTTAGTCTATTAGTCCCTTCCCTAATATACTGTCATCCCGGTAATGGGTTACAGTTAAGGATGCACTGAATATTCGGTAATTGATATTCGGCTTGCAAATAAAAAAAAACACCACATTGGGCATTGGTGGAGTGAGTTAAATGCAAAACCAACTAATGGCGTGTGCAATCAAACAACTTAGAGTGACGTGGTGACCTGGCACCTTCATTTAAATGTTGGCAGTGTGGTGATATTATAAAGTGTCGGAGAGCGAGCATAGAATTGCCTGATTTTGTTGTTAAAACAGAAATAGCGAGAGGATTTGGAACGTCATGTCCCCCCTGTCCCCAGTGGAAATCCTGCCCCAGGACATTTACTGTGATGCTGTTCAGTCTGTGAGGTTTAATTACTGTCCAACAAATGCTTCATGTGCTTTTCTTCCTACCCATCAGATTTTCTACATGAATCCTCGCTACATCCTTTTTTTCCACCTGGTGCTCAACGATATGATCCAAGTGATGCTGACGGTCACTCTGTTTGTCATCAGCTACACCCTCTACAAAATAAATGTCTCCGTCTGCTGTGTCTTCATCCTTCTTGCTCTTTTCACCACTGAAAACACTCCTCTGAACCTGGCCTGCATGGCGGTGGAGTGCTACATAGCCATCTGCCTCCCCCTCCGCCATTCTCAGATCTGTACCGTCAAGAGAACGTTAATTCTGATTGGTTTAATCTGGACAACAAGCATATTCTCTGTCCTTCCTGATCTCTTCATCACCTTGGCCACAGAGCCACTGGACTTCTTCCATACCCGAGTGTTCTGCCTCAGGGAAACTGCCTTTCGAAATCCCCACATCATGAAGAAGAGGGATTTTACCTACATTGTGTATCTGGTTTTAGTTTGGTTGGTTATCTTTTACACTTACTTCAAGATACTGTTCACTGCAAAAACAGCGAGCAAAGATGCTAAAAAAGCTAGAAATACTATTATCCTCCATGGTTTTCAGGTGCTGTTGTGTATGTCAACATATGCAGTAGCCCTGTTAAAATATGCTCTACAACGATGGTTTCCGAAGAACTATGCAGACTCTTTATTCGCTTGTTATATCATTGTACAGGTCCTGCCGCGATCCATTAGTCCAATCATCTACGGCATAAGAGACAAGACATTCAGAAAGTACCTGAAGAGGTATATGTTGTGTAAGGTCAGCAAATCATAAGCATCAATTAACCAACCATAATAAAGAGAGCTTTTCAAAACATTCAAAAGCTTTACTTGGACACAGACGCTAAGACTCTCTCTGATTTCCTTTCCTTTACTATGATTAGTTAAAACTCTTGGACTTACATAATATTGTAAAACAAGTCTGGCTTTCATACACAACAATTTGAATTTGGCAGTTAACTCTGGAATTCAGAGAATACCAGAGAAGTAGTATGATCATTTGCAATTGGAACAGCAACATTTTTCCTGAAACCTCCACTCATCTCAGCTGTTAGACTTGAAACACAAGTAAAACTGTACTGAGACATAATCATCTCAGCTCAAAGGTCCATTAAAACACTTTTCTGAAGACAGTGGTCGATTATGTTCTCCAATCTGTAAAGCAATGGTTCCCATCATTTTAATTCTTAGACACCTTAAAACAAAACAAACTCTACCACATCTACACACATTTACATTTACAACAGCATGAGAAATAAATTACAGGGTGTAATTATGCAGGATTAATGTGCAAAAAATATGAATAGTTGTTTAGTGTGTGTAAGTACAATATTCCAGAGAACTGTAACATCCTCCCAGAGGGAAACTTACTTAAACTCAAGGAAGTGACTCAGTGTTTCTGTAGCATATAGAATATTACAGGTTGGATTTGCTTGACCAGAACTCAATGTTCCACCATATCTGGTTCTGTTTTTTGGACTTAGTCTATTAGTCCCTTCCCTAATATATTGTCTTCCAGGTAATGGGTTACAATTAAGGATGCACCGGATATTTGGTAACTGAATATATTTGGCAGAATATTCTCAGAAAAAATCTCACATTCAGGCTTTGGTGGAGTGAGTTAAAAGCAAGATCAAAGAGTGGTGTGTGGCGCACAATAAAGTTCAGATGGCAGCCATTCATTGGAGTTCAAATGATACCGACTTTGTTGACTGAATTGCTATTTATGAATGAAGTTCCTCTTCACAAACTTAGTTTCTGTGTCTCACACACAAACACACACACAAACACACACACACACACACACACACACCTACATGCCTACAAGCGCATGACGTACAAACACGCTCCTGAATCCGAAGATGTTTGCTAAATACACCATATATAAAGTAATTTTCTGCAGCTGTTATGTTAATGTGTTGACTGTATTAACTAAGGTAAGTCTCCACTTACTGTTCTCTGCCTATTTTATGTATGACATTTATATGGCTGTTTGAAAAACCTCTAATATTTTGTGATCATACTGTTGCCACTATTTCCACACATTACAAGACTAAATGTTTTAATCTTAATTCCAGTGAGTAAAATATGGATTTGAATGTTCTACGTTAATGTTCAGTTCTTCTGGTTGAGGTGAGTTTTACTTTCTCATGTGTTGTTGTCATTGACTATGCAGGATTAATCTACACAAATTTTAAACCCATAGCAAAGGTTCTGAACTCGTCAGTAGTGTCTGGTTTCTTCTGATTCTTTCTTATGAAAGAATTGACATGTAAAATGACATTTTTCACATCATTAGTCAAGGCATTAAAGTGACTAACAATAAATACTAAATCATTCTTATTCATCAGTATTCTGTTGCAACAGTTACATGTAAGTTCACACATTTGTCAGTGTGGAGAGTTCAGATAGATCAAATACTTGAATTCAATAAGAGTTTTTCTGCTTCGTTCAGCTTCGATCAGAATGTTTGTGAGTGTTCATCTGTTGACTTTAGCAGAGTCTTTACACCATGATGGAAGTATTCCAGAGACTTCTATTCCTGAGTTCCAATAATTTATTAGTATATTCATATGTGATATAGCCATCCTACAGTAGAAAATATACTAGTTCAACAGAAGTCATTGATAATTGATCATTAAATTATTAATTAGGATGGACAAACATGCATTATACCATATATTAACTTTCTCTTTTTAATAGAGCATGTATATTGTAAATTGATTCCTTCTTGTCACTAGTTTCTAGTTGTTGTATCCAAATGATTCACCATCTTATGTGATTATGAGTAAATAAATTAATTTGTAGTCTAAGTAGAGATGTTGAAACTTTAGTGTAAAACTCAATACTTACAATATAGCAGCATGTTTTTTGAAGGGGAACTGCACTGATCATAAATTTCCCAGTGCTGATTGGGCTGCTGATCTACTACGTAGGGTCAGTCAGACCCAGTCAGGTCAAGTGTTGGGACAAACAGCACATCAGCCCACTGGGAAAATGCCTGGTAGATCTTTGAGTTTTAGTTAAACTCTTCTGCTCCAAAGAAGGCTCAACACTGTTTTCTTTCTTTCAATATGTTCTTCAATTAAAGAGAATATGCAATACTGCTCAAAATGCGTCTGTTGAGAATTGATTGCTTTATCAATATATAGAGAGAACTGTACCTGTTCCTTAAACGCCTCGCATGCTTGCTATTGGTAGATATTAGGTATAATTGTCTAGTGTGTTTCTTGAGCAAAGTTGTATGATTGTAATGTGTGTGGTCTTGTATTTGGTACTATAAGGTAAAGTACATTATCAACTTACATTATTATATGATAGTATTACACTTACTAACATCTGAATAACATTATGTTCCTCTTTTATAAGAGTTAAACTCAGCTATCAAGAGATGAACGTGTCAGCTGCCAATGTGACGTTGGTCGTACAGTATCAAGATACCTTCACTACATATGTAACCAAGATGGTGGTTGTTGTGGTTCTCGGGATCTCCATGAACTACATCAATGCCAGCCTCATTCACACCTTCCGCAAACACCAGGTTTGAGGTTCTTTTACTTACATGTAAGCACAATTATTGTCCTCTGTCTTCCCTGGCCAAAACAAGGACATTTGAGTGCTCAAAACATTGACTTTTATCCTTCAGATTGAGAACCTTCATGGACATACTCTTAAACCTTTCCTCCATTAACATATTTTGTTCCTAACCTCCAGATCCTCTACATGAATCCTCGTTACATCCTTTTTATTCACCTGGTGATCAACGACATGACCCAACTAATACTGACCGTCATGATGTTCTTCATCAACTACACCCTCTACAAAATAAATGTCTCTATCTGCTGTGTCCTCACCCTGTTTGCTCTGTTCACCACTGAAAATACTCCTCTGAACCTGTCTTGCATGGCGGTGGAGTGCTACATCGCCATCTGCCTCCCCCTCCGCCACCAACAGATTTGTACTGTGAAGAGAACATTAATGCTGATTGGTTTAATCTGGATGATAAGCATCTTGTCTGTTCTTCCTGATCTCTTTATAACCTTGGCCACAGAGCCACTGGACTTCTTCCATACCAGAGTGAACTGCCTCAGACACACTGTCTTCCCGCATCCTCTCATTATGAAAAAGAGGAATATCTCATATTCAGTGTTTTTCGTTATAGTCTGGATCACCATCTTTTACACTTACTTCAAGGTCCTGTTCACTGCAAAGACAGCTAGCAGTGATGCAAAGAAAGCCAGGAACACAATCATCCTCCATGGGTTTCAGCTGCTGCTGTGTATGTCTTCATATTTAACGCCTCAGTTGAAAGATGCTCTGTTCAAATGGTTCCCTAAGAATTATAAAGATTCCATCTTTGCTGTCTACATTGCAGTACAGGTCCTGCCAAGATCCATCAGTCCAATTATCTATGGTGTACGAGACAATACTTTCAGGAAGTACCTGACGAGGTATCTGTTGTGTAACATCAGGAAACCATAAGCAATCACTCGCATAACAGTCTTTCAAAAAAGGTAAAACTACATGTATAGGATTTCCTGAGCAAACTCATCAGGCAATTAGACTTGAGGAAGTTGGGTTTTCCATTAAGGGTTAACTAAATTCATTTGAAAAAACTTGGGAGATAATGGTGTAACCATATAGAAGCTTTTTCTCATAATATTATCGTTATAACCTTTCACACTTACTGTGTCTCCTGGGTGAATGTATGAAAAAATGGAAGACGTTTCTTTCCTTTGCTCTGTGACCTGTATGTCTTAATATTCTTCCAATAAAGTTAAAATTACCGGTATTAATGAATGTATGGATTGTATGAACTTGTTTGTGTTACATAGCAGTAGCACAGTGATTACAAATCTAATTGTAACATTGTGCTTCTTCTGGGACTGAAAATGTCAAAGTTTAGTTTTAGTTTTTGAGGCAAGTTCGATTGTTATGAGGAGAGATGGTCTCACAGGAAAAGAGACCCTGATACATAACTATAATCGTGATGACACAAACATCCACACACACGCACATACATCACGTGACATACAAACACACCCTCTTAAATCTGTAAATGTTTTCTAACCACACCACATATAAAGTCATTTTCTGCAGCCATTATGTTGATGTGCTTACTGCATTAACTAAGGTAAGTTGCGTTTCTGTACTCTGCCCTCTGCCCTCTTATATATGAAAAATGTACATTTTCGAGTTGACAATGAAATGTTTTCATTAGTTAAAATGTCCTTTTTCTTTATTTCTATAGCTGTTTATAGGACCAATTTTTCCCACATCTAAGTTTTAATGGTGAGAATGAATGGTCATTTCAGTTACTTTATGTCCCTTCTTACTTGTACAGTGAGTAAAATATAGATTTCAATATGTTAGGTTGATGTTCAGTTCTTCTGGTTGAGACGAGTTTTAGTTTCTCATGTCACTGAGTCTATGCAGAGTTGAACTCACAGCACAAGTTCTGTTCTTCAGTAAGTGATGATGTGGTTGATTAAAAAAAAAAATTTGGTACAAATCTTATTAGAGAAATCATGTAAAATGTATTTTTTCACATCATTGTTCAAGACATTAAATGCTTGATGGAAAGTGATAGGGTGGAGGAAAGATGAGAAACTAAAAGTGATACAGCCATCCTACAGTATAAATTATAGGAGTACAACAGAAGTGATTGGAAAATGATCAGTGAATTTTAATGATGACATGTCAGCTATTATACATCACTTTCCCTTCTTTAACAGAACAAGTTTGTTTCCTTCCTTTCACTAATCACAAGTTGTTTAATCCAAAATATTAAACATTCTCTGCAGCAATGTTTGATTATGAGTAAATAACATAAGTTGTACTGTAGTGTCAATAGAGAACAGTTGAACTGAACAAAGTGGTCCCTTCAGTGTGAAGCTCAACAGTAACAACATAGCAGCTGCTGCAGATTTTACATTTTAACTTATGTTCAGCTGGTGCAACAGGCTGCTGACAGTCAACAGAACAGAGAAAGAGGACTGTGCTGTCCCCTAACCACCTCACATGCAGGTTAATGGTGGATATTAGACATAATTGTTTATCATATTTCCTGAACAAAGTATGATTGTCCAATAATGTGTGTGGCTTTAAGGTAATGTTTTCTATAAATATATGGTAGTATTCAAATAATTATATAACATCTTCTACAATTATTCTTATATACCATTTTCTAATATGTGAATAATATGTTTTTTCTTTTGTAAGAGTTAATTTCAGCTGTCAAGAGATGAACGCATCGGCTGCCAATGTGACGTTGGTTGTACAGTATCGAGACGGCTTCACTAAAGCTGTGACCAAGAACGTGATTGTTGTGGTTCTCGGGATCTCCATCAACTACATCAATGCCAGCCTCATTCACACCTTCCGCAAACACCAGGTCTGATGTTCTTTTACTGAATTGTAAGCAGTAATTTTGAATTTATTTAAGGTATCTGCTAGAAAAAGAGGAACCAAAATCCCATGTCAAGATTATTGGTGTCTGACCAGACAGAGCATTAAACCCTGTAGAATAGTTCTCAGATGTAAATGGGGATGTAGCATAGAAAAGTTAATATTTGCAATGCTTTTCTTCCTTTCCCTGTACTTTTCTTTCCCACCATCCAGATCTTTTACATGAATCCTCGTTACATCCTTTTCATTCACCTCGTGATCAACGACATGATTGTACTGACCGTGACCATCACCCTGTTTGTCATCAGCTACACCCTCTACAGAATAAATTACTCCTTCTGCTGCGTCCTCATCCTGCTAACTATCATCACCACTGAAAACACTCCTCTGAACCTGGCCTGCATGGCGGTGGAGTGCTACATCGCCATCTGCCTCCCCCTCCGTCATGTACAGATCTGTACCATCAAGAGAACATTAATACTGATCGGTTTCATCTGGACAACAAGCATTGTCTCTGCTTTTCCTGATCTCTTCATCACTTTGGCCATAGAGCCACTGGACTTCTTTTATACCCGATTGTTCTGCCTCAGGGAAAACGCTTTTCGAAATCGCCACATTATCAAGAAGAGGGATGTCACATATGCAATGTTTCTAGTGATAGTCTGGATCACCATCTTTTACACTTACTTCAAGGTCCTGTTCACAGCAAAGGCAGCTAGCAGTGATGCAAAGAAAGCCAGGAATACTATCATCCTCCATGGGTTTCAGCTGCTGCTATGTATGTCTTCATATTTAATGTCTCATTTGAAAGATGCTCTGTTAATATGGTTCCCAAAAAATTACGCAGACTCCCTGTTTGTTATATACATTGTAGTACAGGTGCTGCCTAGATTCATCAGTCCAATTATCTATGGTGTACGAGACAATACTTTCAGGAAGTACCTGAGGCAGTATCTGTTGTGTAAAGTCAGCAAACCATAAGCAACCACACAGATTATAATAAATTTAGTTAAAAAACTTCAGTCATTAACAGGATTTCCTGAAGAAACTCATCAGGTCATTAGACTTGAAGCTTAGATTTTCCATTAAGGGTTAAATAAATTCTTAAAAAAGGAGTTATTTGTATGAACCATATTGAAGCCTTTACATATGGGATTACTGTAATAACCTTTCACACTTGGTCTGTCTCCTTGGTGGGTACTATGGGTGAATGCATGAATAAAAAAAAACAAAAACAAAGGCCCTTCTTTCTTTTGCTCTGTGATCTGTATGCCTTGTAATGTTCTTTCAATAAAGTTGTAAAAATACCTTTGATATTCATGTATGTATTGTATGAACCTGTTTTGTGTCACCCAGCAGTGGTGCAATGATTGCATAATTAATTGTGAGTGTTCTTTTCCCAGGACTGACAATACCAAAGTATAGTTCACTTTTTTTCTGTTTTTTTTTTTTTTTAATTTTGCAGGCAGGTTAGATATTTTGGCACTGCTGACATCTTCCAAACATCCATTTTCATAGCTACTGTAGTGACTTTGTTCTACCATTCAATGGTTGTGAGGGGGATGGTATCACAGGAAAAGTTGCACTTGGTACGTTCACATGACAGTTGAGAAAAATAAATTGTTGTGTTAATCTGACCATGGCCATATTTTTAAAATGCATGCATACATCATAGTTGGATTGAAATCGGACAGAGGTGGAATTCTCATAGTAGAATTAACACACATAGATTATGTGATTATGTGACAGCACAAGGGCCAGGTCCTTAGAACTCTGGTTTAATCAGGAGGACACACAGACACATCACGTGACAAAAAGACACTCCTGAATCCAAAGATATTTTCCAACCACACCACATATAATGTAATTTCTGCAGCCATTATGTTGATGTGCTTACTGCATTAACTAAGGTATGTTCTACTTACTGTATTCTGTATTCTTCTCTTACAGATGACATACGTTTTAAACATGTTAATATAATGTTTTCATCAGTTAAAATGTACCTTTGCTTTTGACTGTGATCATGCTGTTGCCACGATTTCCAGACATTACAATTTACATAAGTTTTCATGGTGATAATGAAATGTTTTCATTCAAGTACTTCATGTTCCTTTTTTACTGAAACTGTATATCATCAAAAATGTTAATTCCAGTGAGTAAAATATAGATTTGAATATTCTCGGTTGATGTAATATTCTTCAGACGAGTTTTAGTTTTTCATGTTTTGTTATCACCGAATCTATGCAGTTAATCCACACAAATTATGAACTTGCAGCACAAGTTCTGAACTCTGCAGTAGTGTCTAGTTTCTTCTCATGATGTGGTTGATTAAAAAATTTAATCTGATAAAAATCCTAATAGGGTATTCATATGATTTTTTTTTTTTTAACATCATTATTCAAGACATTAGTGACATTAGTGAGGGTGGAAACAAAATGAGAAGCAAAAAGAGATACAGCCACTACTACAGTATAAAATATAGAAGTATAACAGAAGTGATTGAAACAGTAACAGTAACAACATAGCAGATGCTGCTGATTTTACATTCTACCTCGTGTTTGGTTGGTCCATCAGGCTGCTGACAGTTAACAGAACAGAGAGAGAGAACTGCGCTGTCCCCTAAACGCCTCACATACAGGCTATTGATAGATATTAGGTATAAATGTTTATTGTATTTCTTGAACAAAGTTGTATGATAGTCTAATATGTGTGACCTTTTTATTTGGGCATTTAAGGTAATGATTTCTATAAATAAATGGTATTGTTAAATAATTTTCAAATAATTATATGAAATGTTCTACAATTATTTTTATGCTGAATTGTCTAATGTCTGAATAAAATAATGTTTCCTCTTATGTAAGAGATAAACTCAGCTGTCAAGAGATGAACATGTCAGCATCCAATGTGACGTTGGTTGTACAGTATCGAGACGCCTTCACTAAAGCTGTAACCAAGAACGTGTTTGTTGTGGTTCTCGGGATCTCCATCAACTACATCAATGCCAGCCTCATTCACACCTTCTGCAAACACCAGGTCTGATGTTCTTTTACTGGCATTCTAATATTGAATTTACTGAAGATTTCTGACAGAAAATTAGAAACCAAAGACCCATGGCAAGATTATTGGTGTCTAACCAGACAGAGCATTAAATTCTAGTGATGATTTAATAATTTCAAAAAAACATCAGGTTGACGTCTGGCTAAAATCATCACTGAACAGAGTTCGTTTGTTACCACAGCAACTGACCCAGACTTGAAGTGACCTATTTTTTTAGAACGGAAAACCTTTAGACTCGGGAGTTTTCACATGTTTTCGGTTGGAGATGGGGAAATAGAATAAACATCGTAGTTAATATTTGCAAATGTCAACATCAAATATGTCACTTGTTTATTAAATCTTTCCTCTCTTTACATAATTTGTTTCCAACCTCCAGATCTTCTACATGAATCCTCGTTACATCCTTTTTATTCACCTGGTGATCAACGACATGATCCAACTGATCCTCGCCATCCTTTTGTTTGTCATCAGCTACACCCTCTACAGAATAAACGTCTCCGTCTGCTGTGTCTTCATCCTCTTTGCTCTTTTCACCACTGAAAACACTCCTCTGAACCTGGCCTGCATGGCAGTGGAGTGCTACATCGCCATCTGCCTCCCCCTCCGCCACCAACAAATCTGTACCATCAAGAGAACCTTAATGCTGATTGGTTTAATCTGGACAACAAGCTTGTTGTCTGTTCTCCCTGATCTCTTCATCACCTTGGTCACTGAGCCACTGGATTTCTTTTATTCCAGAGTGTTCTGCCTCAGACAAACTGCCTTCCCACACCCTCTCATTATCAAGAAGAGGAATATCTCATATTCAGTGTTTCTAGTTATAGTCTGGATCACCATCTTTTACACTTACTTCAAGGTCCTGTTCACTGCAAAGACAGCTGGCAGTGATGCAAAAAAAGCCAGGAACACTATCATCCTCCATGGTTTTCAGCTGCTGCTTTGTATGTCTTCATATCTGACACCTCCTTTGAAAGACGCTCTGTTAATATGGTTCCCTAAGAATTATGCAGACTCCCTCTTTGCTATCTACATTGTAGTACAGGTCCTGCCAAGATCCATCAGTCCAATTATCTATGGTGTACGAGACAATACTTTCAGGAAGTACCTGAAGAGGTATCTGTTGTGTAAAGTCAGCAAATCATAAGCAACCACTAAACCAGTCACTCACTCAGACTGTAATAAATACTTTCAAAAAGGTAAAACTTTAGTTAAATACTCTTCAGGCCATTAGACTTGAGAAGCTTAGATTTTCCATTAAGTGTTAATTAAATTCTTTAAAAAAGGATTAAATTTATTTTTTTCCTTAAAATTCTACACACAACACCCCCTAATGACAATGTGAAAAAAAGTTGTTTTTTTTTAGATTTTTGCAAATTTATTAAAAATAAAACAACAACTAAGAAACCACATGTACATAAGTATTCACAGCCTTTGCTCAATATTTTATTGATGCCACAAGCTTGACACACCTATCTTTGGGCAGTTTTGCCCATTCCTCTTTGCAGCACCTCTCAAGCTCCATCAAGTTGGATGGGAAGCGTCGATGCACAGCCATTTTCACATCTCTCCAGAGATGTTCAATCGGATTCAAGTTTGGGCTCTGGCTGGGCCACTCAAGGACATTCAGTTATCCTGAAGCCACTCCTTTGATATCTTGGCTGTGTGCTTAGGGTGCTCTGAGGTCTACAGACAATTCCTTTGACTTGCTTGGTGCTTCCTTGGTTTGTGCTCTGAGATGCACTGTCAACTGTGGGACCTTATATAGAAAGGTGTGGGCCTTTCTAAATCATGTCCAATCAACTGAATTTACCACAGGTGGACTCCAATTAAGCTGTAGAAACATCTCATGGATGATCAGTGGAAACAGGATGCACCTGAGCTCAATTTTGAGCTTCATGGCAAAGGCTGTGAATACTTATGTACATGTAATTTCTTAGTTTTTTGTATTAAATTTGCAAAAATTTCGAAAACCCTTTTTTTACTTTTTGTGAATACTTTCCAGACATACAGGTATATCAAAAAGACGACATACCTTCCATTATCCAATGACATATCTACTTTCCTTTATCTTTTGCTCATTTATCCTCCTAAACTGAGCACTTGATGGCTTGTTCATCTTGAATCAGTTCTTTTTATTATAATTATGTATTTATTTATTTATTTTGTAGTCCAGGAAACCAAATGGTGTCCATTCAATACCAAATATCCTGGCATGATGTTGGGGCAGCATGGATGTGCGTGCAAAAAAAGAAAACAACAATGGGCATGATGCCACCTCCTCTTCGATGCTGAATGTCCTTGGGCCTATATCATGTGACATAAAAACACACACTCCTGACTGTAAATTTTTTCTTCCAACACCACATATAAAGTCATTTTCTGTAGCTATTACATTGATGTGCTTACTGCATTAACTAAGGTAAGTTCTGCTTAATGTACTCTGCACTCACACCCTACAGATGAAAAATGTAAGTTTTAGACATGTTAACGAAATGTTTTCATTAGTTAAAATGTCCCTTTGCTTTTGACTGTGATCATGTTGTTGCCACAATTTCCATACATTAAATGGCTGTAAATGTTTTCATTTCAATTCCAGTTAGTAAAATATGGAATGTTAAGTTTAAAGTTCTGTTCTTCTGGCTGATGTGAGTTTTAGTTTCTCATGTGTTGTTATCATTGAGTCTATGCAGCCAATCCACACACATTTGATCTTGCAGTTATGAACTATTCAATAGTGTTTAGTTTCTTCTGATGATATTGATTTAAAATGAATCTGGTACAAATCTTTTGAGAGAATTCACATGCGAAATTACATTTTCACATCATTATTCAAGACATTGAAGTGTTTGATGAAAGGGAAAGTCAAACATCCTACAGTATAAAATATAGAAGTACAAGTGATTGAAATATGATCATTGATTTATTAATTAGGATAGACAAACGCATTATATCACATGCCGGCTACTTTATGTATGATACATCATTTTCTCTTCTTAACAGGTCTATTGTTTACCTCCTGTCTCTAATGCCTTATTTTATCTAAATGCTTCACAAGGTGATGTTAACATTTTCTACAGCAATGTTTGATTATGAGTGAATAAATTTAGTTGTAGTTTGAGTAGCGATGTATATGAACTGAACAAAGTTGTATGATTGTCCAATAATATGTGTAGCCTTTTTATTTGGGGCTATAAGGTAATGTTTTCTATAAACATATTGTAGTATCTGATGTATAATTCTTCTGATAATTACATAAAATATTTTACAATTATTAATGACTGTATTTTCTAATATCTGAATAACCTTATGTTTCCTCTTTTGTAACAGTTAAACTCAGCCGAGATGAACGTGTCAGTTGCCAATGTGAGTGATATTTGTTGAGCAAAGTTCTGGGATTTTCCATTATTATGTGTGGCCTTTTATTTGTTCCTATAAGGCAGAGTTCTCCATAAATATATGACAGTATTAGTTGTATACTTTTATATTAATTATATTAACTATTCTACGATTATTTTTACACTGTATTTTCTAACATCCGAATAACATTATTTTTCCTCTTTTTTAAGAGTTAAACTCAGCTGTCAAGATATGAACGTGTCAGTTGCCAATGTGACGTTGGTTGTACAGTATCGAGACGCCTTCACTAAAGCTGTGATCAAGAACATGTTTGTTGTGGTTCTCGGGATCTCCATCAACTACATCAATGTCAGCCTCATTCACACCTTTCGCAAACACCAGGTCTGATGTTTCCCAAATGATGTAAACAATAATAATAAATTTACTGAACTTATTTCCTAGAAATGAATATTCATATGAATCCAAAGACACTTCAGAAAAATGTCAAGATGATATTTATGACTTTACTGGTGCCTAACCAGACAGAGCATTACATTCTAGTGATGATTTATTCTCCAGCACTTCTGCTCCCTGTGGAAATTAGGTTTGACTGGTTGTTTCAAAAGCCTGAGAAGAAGCAGGTTGGTTTGTTACCACATGCAAATGAACCACAGTTGAATTGAGCTCTCTTTTAGAATTAAAAACCTGCAGAATCAGGAGTTTTCACTATACATTTTCTGGAAGAGCTGGGAAATAGCATAAACATCTAAGTTAATATTTTAAAACCTTTTCTTCCTTTCCCTGTACCTTTCTTTTCAACCATCCAGATCTTCTACATGAATCCTCGTTACATCCTTTTTATTCACCTCGTGATCAACGACATGATTGTACTGACCGTGACCATCACCCTGTTTATCATCAGCTACACCCTCTACAAAATAAATTACTCCTTCTGCTGTGTCTTCATCCTGCTAATTATCATCACCACTGAAAACACTCCTCTGAACCTGGCCTGCATGGCGGTGGAGTGCTACATCGCCATCTGCCTCCCCCTCCGCCACACACAGATCTGTACCATCAAGAGAACATTAATACTGATCGGTTTAATCTGGACAACAAGCATTGTCTCTGCTTTTCCTGATCTCTTCATCACTTTGGCCATCACTAGACTTTTTTTATACCCAACTGTTCTGCCTCAGGGAAACAGCCTTTCGAAATCACCACGTTATCAAGAAGAGGGATGTCACATATGCCATGTTTCTAGTTATAGTCTGGATCACTGTCTTTTACACTTACTTCAAAGTCCTGTTCACTGCAAAAACAGCTAGCAGTGATGCAAAGAAAGCCAGGAACACTATCATCCTCCATGGGTTTCAGCTTCTGCCATGTATGTCTTCATATCTGACGCCTCATTTGAAAGAGGCTCTGCTGAAATGGTTCCCGAAGAATTATTCTGACTCCCTCTTTGCTATCTACATTGTAGTACAGCTCCTGCCAAGATCCATCAGTCCAATTATCTATGGTGTGCGGGACAATACTTTCAGGAAGTACCTGAAGAGGTATGTGTTGTGTAAAATCAGCAAAACATAAGCAACCACTCTATACTATAACCAAGTCTTTTAAAGGTAAAACTTCAGTCATCACCAGAATTTTCTGAGCAAACTCATGAGTCCATTAGACTTGAGAAGTTTAGATTTTCTAGTAAGGGTTAACTAAATTCTTTCAAATAACTTGGAGATAATTGTATAAACCATATTGAAGCCTTTACAGATTTTTGTAAATACCTTTCACACTCGCTGTGTGTTGTAGGTGGGGACTATGGGTTATTGTATGAAATAAAAGAGAAGACCCTTCTTTCTTTTGCTCTGTGATCTGTATGTCTTGTAATTTTCTTCCAATAAAGTTGTAAAAAATACCTTCAGTATCATTAATGTATGGCAGGAACTGGTTTTGTGTTGCACCGCTGTGGCACAGTCATCTGCACTTACAGCTGACAATGTGGACAAGTTTTCTGTCAAAAAATATAATTGTTGAATAAACCTGAACAGGCCTTCATACTGGAACTGTTAGTGCTCTGATTTACTTGATAAAAAGTTAGCTTAACTTATTAGCAGACAGTACATTGCTATTATTTTATTTTTCTGTTGTATAATGTTACAATAAATTGTTAGTTTACAAAGGGTAAACAAGCAAATAAACAAGTAAATTTTTGCATTTTGTTCCGATACTTTACTGAAAATGAACAGAACCGTGACCTCAAAATCAAGAAATGTATTGAACCATGATTTTTGTGTATGGTTACACCACTACCCGAAACCCACACTGCAGTTCAGTAGGCAATTAACACCTATTCTACGATTTTCACAACCCAAGAAAAATTAATTGTAACATTAGGCGTTGGATTCATAATACAAGGAATTAAATTTGCTTGAATACTGATGCAATCTATATGGCCAATGTATGGTATGGTTACACAATTAGATCCATGCCTGCAACAGTCAGGGCTGGATCAGGGAGAAGGCCTGAATCCCCCTCCCCTCTTGGACTGGTTGTGTGTGAAACCTCAGCAGCAGCAAGCACAGTCCCTGCAATTAAACTGGGCAAAAGAAATTATGTCAGGGGAGCAAGGACATGCACACACATAAGAAAAAGACAACAAAAAAAAACAACGATATGACGACGCCCCAATTCCAATGTCAATTGCCCTGGGCAATAACCATACTGCCCATATCAAAAACCACCCTTACCTCCATCATATGACATTAAAACACACACTCCTAATTCTGTAAATGTTTTCTAACCACATATAAAGTCATTTCTGCAGCTATTGTGTTGATGTGCATATTGCATTGACTAAGGTAAGTTCTGCTTACTGTACTCTGCACTCAGGTGAAAAATGTAAGTTTTAGAGATGATAATGAAATGTTTTCATTAGATAATTCATGTCCTTTAGCTTTTTACTGTACTGTATATCACCTGTTATGCACAGAGAAAAACAGTATTTCTGTGCAGACGTTTGTTCATGATGTTTCTTAATTTCTATAGCTGGGAAATGGTATTGTGTTTTTTTCCCACAATTTTACTAGAACATTTAATGGTGGTAATGAAATATTTTCTTCAGTTACTTCATGGCCCTTTTACTGAAAATGAGTACTTTTAATTCCAATGAGTGAAGTATAGATTTGAATATTCTAGGATTCTGGCTGAGATGAGTTTTACTGTCTCATGTGTTGTTATCACTGAGTCTTAATCCTCACAAATATGAACTCAGCACAAGTTCTAAACTCTAATGTGTAGCTTCTTCTGATGATGTGGTTGAATAAAAAAATAAGAATCTGGTACAAATCATATTAGAGAAATTACATGCAAAATGACTCATTATTCAAGACATAGGGTGGAGAAAGATGAGAAACTAAAAGTGATACAGCCATCCTATAGTATAAAGTACAACAGTAGTATAGTACAACAGAAGAGATTGGAATATGATCATTGAATTATTAACCAAGATGGACAAACATGTTTTATTACATGTCAGCTACTTCATGTGTTATACATCAGTTTCTCTTCTTGACAGAACAGGTCCATTGTTTCCTTCCCGTCACTAGTCTCTTGTTGTTTTATCAAGGTCATGTGAAACATGCTCTGCAGCAATGTTTGTTTATGAGTGAAGTAATTTAATTGTAGTTTGAGTAGAAATGTTGAACTGAACAAAGTGGTGACTTCAATGTTAAACTGAACAGTAACAACATAGCAGATGCTGCTGATTTTACATTCTAAATTATGTTCAGTTGGTGCAACAGGCTGCTGACAGTCAACAGAACAGAGAGAGAAAACTGTAGCTGTCCCGTAAACACGTCACATGCAGGCTATTGGTAGATATTAGGTCTTAACTGTGTATTGTATTGTATTCTATATATTTCAACATATATATAAAAAAGTTGTATGATTGTCAAATAATGTGTGTCCTTGTATTTGGGCCTATAAGGTAAAGATTTTAATAACAATGATATTAAGTATCCTACAAGTATTTTTACACTGTATTTTCAAATGTCTGAATAACATTATGTTTATACTATTGTAAGAGATAAACACAGCTGTCAAGAGATGAACGTGTCAGCTGCCAATGTGACGTTGGTTGTACAGTATCGAGATGCCTTCACTAAAGCTGTGACCAAGAACGTGTTTGTTGTGGTTCTTGGGATCTCCATCAACTACATCAATGCCAGCCTCATTCACACCTTCCGCAAACACCAGGTCTGATGTTCCCTTAATAAAATCTAACCACTAATATTGAATTTACTGAAGATACCTGTTAGAAAGCAAGAAACCAAAGACATGTTGAGATTACTGCTGTCTAACCAAACAGAGCACTGAATTGTAGTGATGATTTAATAATCTCAAAAAATATAAGGTTGAGGTCTGGCTAAAATCATCACTGAGTAGAGTGAACAGTTAAGAAAAAGACTTGAAGTGACCTCTTTTTTTTCAACTGAAAACCTGTTTTAAGAGTTTTCAGGTGTAAATCGAAGTTAATATTTGCAAATGTCAACATCAAATATGTCACTTGTTTATTAAATCTTTTCTCTCTTTACATAATTTGTTTCCAACCTCCAGATCTTCTACATGAATCCTCGTTACATCCTTTTTATTCACCTCGTGATCAACGACATGATCCAACTGATCCTCACCATCCTTCTGTTTGTCATCAGCTACACCCTCTACAGAATAAATGTCTCCGTCTGCTGCGTCTTAACGCTTATTGCTCTTTTCACCACTGAAAACACTCCTCTGAACCTGGCCTGCATGGCGGTGGAGTGCTACATCGCCATCAGCCTCCCCCTCTGCCACCAACAAATCTGTACCATCAAGAGAACGTTAATGCTGATCGGTTTAATCTGGACAATAAGCTTGTTATCTGTTCTTCCTGATCTCTTTATAACCTTGGCCACTGAACCACTGGATTTCTTTTATTCCAAAGTGTTCTGCCTCAGAAAAATTGTCTTTCCACATCCTCTCATCATCAAGAAGAGGAATATCTCATATATAGTGTTTCTAGTTATAGTCTGGTTCATCATTTTTTACACTTACTTCAAGGTCCTGTTCACTGCAAAGGCAGCTAGCAGTGATGCAAAGAAAGCCAGGAACACTATCATCCTCCATGGGTTTCAGCTGCTGCTTTGTATGTCTTCATATCTGACCCCTCAGTTGAAAGATGTTCTGCTGATATTGTTCCCTAAGAATTATGCAGACTCCCTCTTTGCTATCTACATTGTAGTACAGGTCCTGCCAAGATCCATCAGTCCAATCATCTATGGTGTACGAGACAATAGTTTCAGGAAGTACCTAAAGAGGTATCTGTTGTGTAAAGTCAGTAAATAATAAGGTTATTTAATAGGTTATTTAGTTTTAGAACTGTGTAAGTGACCTGCAATATATACAGCTTAAACCTGTGTATATGTAAGGATAAATCGACCCTAATATCAACATGTATACAACCTTAATACTCGTGTGTACTTTAATCTTTCTCACACTCTATGTAATTATAACTATGTACACTAGAAAAAGGAGGCTTACATTTCTGTTATTTAAGAAAAGTAAAAGTAGTATGAAACTTCAATGGTATCTTTTTAAAGATGGCTTGCTTTATGTTTATAAATGTCATCCATTTATTCCAAATGTGGGGCAATCAGATCCTAGGTGATGGACCAGACAAAGTGCAGCTTAAAACCTCTTTATAATGAAGAAGAGCATTGGAACCTAGTTTCTTGCCCAGACACATGTCACTGGGGCCCCCATGGAGCCAACCCTGGGGGAGGAGCTCGATGGCAAGCACCCTGTGGCCAGGCCTGTGAGGGTAGAGAGAGGGTAACCTAGAGGGTAGCCTCCCTAGTTGTGGGGATAGGTACTGACTGTCATCTGTGTCTATGCACTGAACGGTAGTTCAGAGTACCCACCCTTTTTGAAATCCTTGGAGTGGGTATTGGAAAGCACTTCTTCTGGAGACTCCCTCGTTCTGTTGGGGGACTTCAATGCTGCTTGGACAAAGATAGTGAGACCTGGAGGGTTGTGATTGGGAGGAACGCCCCCTCCGTGTTTTGGTATTTGACTTCTGTGCTCATCGTGATTGTCCATAACAAACACAATGTTCAGGCATAAGGGTGTCCACATGTGCACTTGGCAACAGGATGGCCCTTGGCTGCAGTTCAATGATCAACTTTGTGACTTTTGGCCACATGTCGTAGACACTCAGGTGAAGAGAGGGTGCCTCTGGACTGGCAGACCG
Organism: Lepturacanthus savala; assembly: GCA_030544235.1. Taxonomy (NCBI): domain Eukaryota; kingdom Metazoa; phylum Chordata; class Actinopteri; order Scombriformes; family Trichiuridae; genus Lepturacanthus; species Lepturacanthus savala. The sequence continues at coordinate 1,814,790 of CM060463.1, read as the reverse complement.
GGGTGGTGGTTCACCTCTTCTAAAAAGGGGAACAGAGGTGGGTGTGCTCCAACTACAGGAGGACCACACTCCTCAGCCTACAGGGGTCCTAGAGAGGAGGGTGCATAGGATAGTTGAACCTTGGATTCAGGAGGAAGAGCATGGTTTTCATCCTGGTCGTGAAACTGTGGGCCAGGTCTTTCCCCTCAGTGTGGTCTTGAAGTGTGCATGGGTGTTCACCTAACCAGTTTACATGTGCTTTGTGGACTTGGAGAAGGAATGTGACCATGTCACTCTGGGGATCCTGTGTGGGTGCTCCCAGAGTATAGGGTTCCAATCCCTTGGACACAGGGCATCTGGTCCCTGTACACCCGGTGTCAGAGTTTGTGCATTACCAGTAGTAAGTCAGGCTTGTTTCCAGTGGAAGCTGCACTCCACCAGGACTGCCCTTGGTCACCAATTCTGTTTGTAACATTTATGGATAGAATTTCTAGCTACAGCCAGGATATTGAGGGGTTGCTGTTCAGGATTGGATCACTGCTTTTTGCAGAAAACATGGCTCCAGGGCAAAGGAGAAATGATCCTTCTTGTCCACGAAGAAGCACCCTCCTACCAGGGTGGAAGAAAGGTTGATGAGGCCTGCTCCCTCAGAAGAAGACACGCAGAACAGCCATTTAGAAGGCAGAGGTGCTCTGGAAATCTTGTTTCTCTTAATTCAAATTCAAAACTCCACTGATCAACACTCGGTCATCCAAATTTCAATAGTCATTCTGACTGCAATTCATATTTGCATATGATTTCAATAATCAATATAAAATGTGAAGAATAAATGGATAATTCTTCTTGAATGGAAACGTGTACTCCATCTCACCATAGGAGGATGAAGGAGTCACTTCGGTCCATTAGACTTGAGAAGCTAAGATTTTCCATTAAGGGTGACATGTTATTGTTTTTTAAAAGACCATATCGAAGACTTTGCAGATGAGATTACTGTAATAAACTTTCACAATTGCTGTGTCTCCTGGGGTGGGATGGGACTAAGTGTAATCATATGAATGCATCCCCTGACATACAAATACATTTTACAACCACACCACATAAAAGTCATTTGCAGCCATTATGTTGATGTGCCTACTGCATTAACTAAGGTAAATTCTGCTTACTGCACTCTACACTCTTAAAAATGAAAAATGCAAGTCTTAGAGGAGATAATGAAATGTTTTCATTAGTTTATTCATGTCCTTTAGCTTTTTAATGTACTGTATCACCTGATATGCACATAGGAAAACAGTTTCTTCTTAATTTCTATTGCTGTTAAATAGAATTAGTTCTTTCAACATTTATGCGACTGTGTTGACTCTGATGAGGCAATAAGTAAGTCTTTAATGTAAAATTTTACCTTTTTTATGTGGCTGAAATGCAAATTAAAAACCCTCAGTTGAATTTTGTGATCATGGTGTTTTTCATGTATACATAAATTATAATTTATTACACCAGGAGCATATTTAGTAACAGACATCATCTATTTTGTTCACGATGACAGTAACATGCACATTTGGTGTCATGCTGCACAATCACTGATACTTGCATTCGACAAATGTGATTTCTGAAGTTTCCTACTTTATATTTGAGTTTTAATAATGTATTTCTATATATATGTGTGATAAAGCCACCCTACAGTATACAATATACACACTCACATGTCCACTTCTCTTTTTGTAATAGAACGTAACGTTTTCTAATAATGTAATTACATTAAGTATTTTACAATTATTTCAGATACTGTATTTTCTGATATCTGAATAACATTGTTCCCTCTTTGTCACAGATAAATTCAAGTGTCAAGAGATGAATGCGTCCAATGTGACGTTGGTTGTACAGTATCGAGACACCTTCTCTAAAGCTGTGACCAAGAATGTGATAGTTGTGGTTCTCGGGATCTCCATCAACTACATCAATGCCAGCCTCATTCACACCTTCCGCAAACACCAGGTCTGATGTTCTTTTACTGACATGTAACAGCTACTAATGAATTTACTGAAGATATCTGCTAGAAATGAATATTTATATCATTATCAGTTCTTAAGAAACCACCAATTAGCAGAAAAAGGTAATCTACAGACGATGTCAGCCTACAGTGGTTGCAAGGCGTAAAGCAATCAGTTATAACACCTCAAGTAAAATCATGTGCTGGAATTTGAGAAAAATATTTAAATATATAATGTATAATGTTTAAATCATACTGTGATATACAATTTAGGCCAGACTGCCCTAATTACAAGGGTAAAAAAGTGGAGAGTTTTTGATGACAGCTGCTTTCTGGAACATATTTCAGGTGCAAATGGGGGAAAAGTCACACTTATTTAAAAGTAGTGTGACTGTTAATAATTAACATCAAATTAATACTTGCCAATGTCAACATGAAATATCTTCCTCTTTTAAAATATACTTTGTTTCCAACCTCCAGATCTTCTACATGAATCCTCGTTACATCCTTTTTATTCACCTGGTGATCAACGACATGATCCAACTGATCCTGACCGTCATTCTGTTTGTCATCAGCTACACCCTCTACAGAATAAACGTCTCCGTCTGCTGCATTTTCATCCTGCTTGCTCTTTTCACCACTGAAAATACTCCTCTGAACCTGGCCTGCATGGCGGTGGAGTGCTACATCGCCATCTGCCTCCCCCTCCGCCACGTACAGATCTGTACTGTCAAGAGAACATTAATGCTGATCGGTTTAATTTGGATGACAACCATTTTGTCTGTTCTCCCTGATCTCTTCATCACCATGGCCACCGAGCCACTGGACTTTTTTTATACCAGAGTGTTTTGCCTCAGACAAACTGCCTTCCCGCATCCTCTCATTGTTAAAAAGAGGGATGTCACATATTCAGTGTTTCTAGTTTTAGTCTGGATCACCATCTTTTACACTTACTTAAAAATTTTGTTCACTGCAAAGACAGCCAGCAAAGATGTAAAGAAAGCCAGGAACACTATCATCCTCCATGGGTTTCAGCTGCTGCTGTGTATGACAACATATATTGCCCCCCAGTTATTAAGTATTTTGGTGAAATGGTTTCCAAAGAATTATGCAGATGCCCTCTTTACTTACTACATTAGTGTACAGGTCCTGCCAAGATCCATTAGTCCAATCATCTATGGTATAAGGGACAATACTTTCAGGAAGTACCTGAAGCGGTATCTGTTCTGTAAAGTCAGCAAACAATAAGCAACTATAATAGAGTCTTTCAAAAAATGATACAGGATTTCCTAAACATACGTCTCAGTCCCTTCAAGTTATTGTGCCCTTCTTTGCTGTTAAATGTATGTGTGCTATATACATTTAAATTTGATATATGTGAGTTGATTCACTGTTTACAAGATACTGTTATAAAGGAGAAATTCATTAGCTTCAAGTTGGTTCAAAATTTAATAACTTAAACTACTGTTAATGAATTTATAGCATAGAAGCAACATTTTTTAAACATTGTATTCATGAATGAGTTGAATAAACTGATCATTTCTGTATAAAAGTGGTGCTTTAATATTGAGGTTGGCAATTTTATTTTTTCTGTTTTTTTTCTGCTTTTCAATTATTTGTATTTGTAATTTTAAAATGACTCGCCTTTTTCCTCATTATGTAGTTTTTGGTGTATTAAATTTGATTCATTGTTTAAGCAAATTGTTTGGTCTTTACCCACCAGAAGATGTGATTTGGAACAATAGGAGGTGTAACCTCAAAATCTAGAGTTAAGAATTCAAAACTAATAGAGAGCCTCTTTGCCTTATTCCTGCAGCACCTGATGTAAATGTCCTTAATGCAGAGTAGAGTACTGCCTATTGTGTATTCAGCTGAACAAGTCCTGATCAATGCTGTTTGTGATGTTCCCTGTTAAAAAAAAACCCCACAATTACCACAGTATTTGAGAAGATTCGCCACTGAATTCACCACCACTGAGTCAGCATATTAGTTAGGTTCAGTTTTCAACAAGATAAACTCTGAAGGCATTTCATGTTTTTGGTATATATTTTATAGAGGTTTTGAAAGGTTTTTCTGTTCAATCACTATCTTCTTGACTGTAGAAGGTAAAAACCATTAATGTAACATGCTTTTATGTTTTCACACATGGGGAATTCATTGATGTGCAGAGATTTAAGATCAGGAATAAAGGAAACACTTCCAATTCATGTACATGGTTAAAAATGTCTGGGATAATGAATTTCATAAACTAAAGAGGACCATGAAACAGATTGATGGAATTCTGTATTAACTTGAAAAAGTTTAGTAGATTACAATATTTTAACTATTTATCTGTAACTACTTATTTACAATGTATACTTTACCTATTTATTTAATATTATCTAATACATTTTTATGAATTTTAGTAGTTTATCTATATATATTCAATGCCTAATTTCTCCATTTTGAGGCAAGATTCTCACTGAAGGCATCAAAACTATGAATGAACACATATTTATGGTGTTATGTACTTAACAAAAAAAAAGTAAAATAACTGAAAACATGTTTTATATTCTAGTTTCCTCAAAATAGCCACCCTTTGCACTGATTGATGAAGCAAAAAATTACACTAATTAACCCTGATGAGGCACAAATATGAGGCGAAAACCATTTCAGGTGATGATCAGGTGATGCTGGGTATGAAACATCAACAGCACATTCGTACAAACCAGTGTTGTGTTTAAATCATAATTTAATTAGAGCCTGCTTGTTGTGTGTTTTTTGTCAATTCAGTGTCAATTAGAAAAGTGATTGTATTGTATTTTAACTGGTGTCAGATTTTTTTTACATACTTTTTTTTACATACTTTTCCCTCTCATTCTACAAAAATCACCAAGGCTATGAAAACACCTTATTTAATGCTAATGTGCTTGTTTTTTGGAGTTGAAATTATATTACATTGTTGACTAAATTGGTATTTATGAGTTTATAAATGAATGAAAACTTTTTATATTACCATTTACAATTCAGCTTTGTCCAATTGACACACACACACACACACACACACACAAATCCCAGGTTGTACCGAACACATCAGATATATAGTCATATTTCCTGGAGTCATATTGTTGGTGCTGGTTTACATGTTTCAAAGAGGGTAACTACCAATTACTAGATCTGCTGTCTCTTCACGCTGTGGGTGTTAGTCTCATTTCTGCAAAGGCTGCAGACTCTGAGACTACACTGAAGTTTATAATTTTTTTATACTGTTCTGTCATTGTAATTGTGTTTATCACACTGTTCAAACCTGATGATATTTATTCAAACATATTTGACTCACTGTTTTCTTTTTGGTTGATTTTTAATTTCTAAGTTGATTCTCTTGTGGCTGATGCATTTCTTTATCATGTTAATACATTTGAGTCACTTTAGACAATCCAGTTGGAAACAACCTCTGTTCTCTACGTTTCTGACAGATTATAAAGCACACATTAATAGTTTTCAATCAGAATAACTGAATCTAAATTGTTATCATTCTAATATGTTTGATTTACTGATTTACTGTTATGTTACATTGCTATACAAATGTAATATAATTATTATTTTCAAACTAGCTTCACCTATTCAATGTGAGTTTCTATTACAGTACACATTAATTGTGTATGTCTCTTACTCTCATTCTGAGTGAATTTGACTTTTCTTTAATCTAGACAATATATCTAAGAAGGGTCAGACATGTAGTTTGTTACCTTCTTTTAGTCTGTGTTTCTGATGTTTTGAAAGTAAAAGAGGAAATGATTGATGATTATTTCTTGCAGGATCTATCATATTTACCCGTAACTAAAAAATAGCTGTCTTTTCTTTCTTCTTTAAGTCTTCAGCTGTCAAGAGATGAGTGGGTCAGCTGCCAACGTGACAGTGGTTGTACAGTATCGAGACGCCTTCGCCAAAGCTGTGGCCAAGAATGTGATTGTTGTGGTTCTCGGGATTTCTCTCAATTACATCAATGCCAGCCTCATTCACACCTTCCGTAAACACCAGGTCTGATATTCTTTCAAGGATTTTTCTTTTTGCAGTTTAATGTTTGAGCTTAACTGTTAGAGGCCAAAAGGCAGTTTTTTTCATTCAGCTGCTGAAAGTGGGAAGGTTCTCTTTTTCTTTAATGATATGTAACCACTAATAATGAATTTATGAAAGAAATTATAGGACAATAGTGGAATTGCTTTCTTTTATTTCACCCACTGGTTGATGAAATGGAGTTTTTAAATCTAGAGTTTTGGTTAGTTTGAGTTTAGAGTTTTTTGTTAATTTCTTTCTAAAATCCCATTGTTAACTTGTAAAGGCCCTGCCTCAAACTCAAAGCTTTGGCCTCCCAGAGTTTGCAAATATTTTCAATGCTTTTTCTTCCTTTCGCTGTACTTTTCTTTCCCACCATCCAGATCTTCTACATGAATCCTCGTTACATCCTTTTCATTCACCTCGTGATCAACGACATGATTGTAATGACTGTGACCATCACGCTGTTTGTCATCAGCTACACCCTCTACAGAATTAATGTCTCTGTCTGCTGCATCTTCATCCTGCTTGCTATCATCACCACTGAAAACACTCCTCTGAACCTGGCCTGCATGGCAGTGGAGTGCTACATCGCCATCTGCCTCCCCCTCCGCCACGCACAGATCTGTACTGTCAAGAGAACTTTGATAATGATCGGTTTAATCTGGATGCCAAGCCTTGCCTCTGCTCTTCCTGATCTATTCATTACCTTGGTCACAGAGCCGCTGGACTTTTTTTATTCCCAAGTATTCTGCCTCAGGGAAATTGTCTTTAAACACCCTCACATAATCAAGAAGAGGAATATCTCATATTCAGTGTTTCTAGTTATAGTCTGGATCACCATCTTTTACACTTACTTCAAGGTCCTGTTCACTGCAAAGACAGCTAGCAGTGATGCAAAGAAAGCCAGGAACACTATCATCCTCCATGGGTTTCAGCTGCTGCTTTGTATGTCTTCATATCTGACGCCTCATTTGAAAGATGCTCTGTTAATATGGTTCCCTAAGAATTATGCAGACTCCCTCTTTGCTAACTACATTATAGTACAGGTCCTGCCAAGATCCATCAGTCCAATTATCTATGGTGTGCGAGACAATACTTTCAGGAAGTACCTGAAGAGGTATCTGTTGTGTAAAGTCAGGAAACCATAAGAAAGCACTTCAAAAAGGTTAAAAAAATGTCTATCTACAGGATTTCCTGAGCAAACTCCTCAGTCTGTACTACTTAGCCTGAGAAATACTTGAACACAGACCATGTAAAGTTTAGCCAGATACACAGTTGTTTGATATTTCTGTAAATCCACACTAATAAATGTTTGTGCATGGGAGATGCAGATTCCAGCTATATTTTAGCTATAAGTTATTCAGTATTCACAATATACTTCCATCCAAGAAGAAAAATCTAACTACAAGATTGATCAAAAATATAAAAAAAAACTAAATTGATCTTTGTGAAATATTTCAATGAATTGTGTCCTAGTTGATTGCTTTTTTTCATAAAGATCTTGTGAAACAAATAGCAGGCAGGTGTTGCATGCTGGGAGTCTGTGTGTCATGGAGAATTCAAGCACCTGTGTGTGAAACCAAATGGCAGTTAGACAATTTGGCTGAGTTCCTGTGTCACGCTTTATAGGACATAGATGTGTCTCTTTGTCTCAGTTGGGCCTTTTGTTGATTCAGTGTTCTTATCACACCAGTAGTCTCAGATGAACGTCATTGTTCTGTCTGTGCCTAATACTCCTATGGACTTATTGTGGAATTGTAGAAAAACAAAACTGGACTTTTTTGATGACTTTAACCTCTGTTAAAGTCATTAAACAGTCATCTGTGACTAAAACCTGGTAGTTTAATCATAAAACTGAAGAAACCTCCTGGATGAGAGGTGGAACCCCACCAAACAGGCCAAGGAGTTCAGCTGCCCTTTTTTCTACAACTACACAAGCATAAAATGACCTGGATGACCGGGAACCTTCACAGACATACATCAGCTGCTGGACTTTTTGGGGGTTTTTGGAGGCGTTTCAAGTCTCATCCAGAATGCATGAGCAAAAAAAGTTCTTTATCAAACAACCATAAATAGGGTTTTATCACATAATCAGATCATATTATATTGATGACTGGTTCTTTCATTCACCACCTGAATTAAAGCATTTGGCCTAGGGATGAACGATTTTTAGATAAAACTTTTTCTAGAAGATACTACAATTTCGATTTCATTCACGATTTTTTTCAAATCAAGTTTCAGTGCACAATAACATTTACAAGCATCAAAAAGAGCTTACATCATACCACTAAAACAATAAATGCCATAACTATAATGCAAGCATGAAAACTAAAGTCAAGAACTGATTTCAAATGTAGTCCTATTTATTAACAAGAAACGTACTATACATAGGCCACATTGAGTGCTTGAGCAACAGCAGTTATTACACTTTTACATGTCCTGTATTGTTCTGTTGTTGTGTAAATAAAGAAAGTTGTCTTATTATTTGTTATTTACAGAACTTGAATCATGAAACTGTTCTTATTAAGGTGAAAGTTATGTTTGCTAGTTTTTACATTAACAGAATATTGTCAAAGCAAATTAGATATTTATGCAATGCTGTCATTGCAAGAAAATTGAGGTTCATTCATAACTGCAATTGTAAAAATGTGACATACACACACACATACACACAGAAATATACATGCGCAGAAGGATCCCTTCATAACACCTGACATAACTACACACTCCCAAATCCTAAGATACATATAAAGTCATTTTCTGCAGCCGTCATGTAGATGTGCTGACTGCAATAACTAAGGTAGGTTTCCACTTGCTGTTCTCTGCTCTCCTGTATATGAACAATGTAAGTTTTAATGGTAATAATGAAATATTTTCATCAGTTAAATGATAACCTTTAGCTTTTTTTTTACTGAAACTGTATATCATTAGCAATTTCAATTCCAGTAAATATATTTTAAATGTTCTATGTTAATGTTCTGCTCTTATTTTTACTTTCTCATGTGTTCTACAAGAAATTGAACTCACAGCACAGGTTCCTAATTTTAGTATTCACTTGTTTTTTCTGATGATGTGGTTAATTAACCAAACAATAATCCAGAAAGATCTTATAAGAGAATTCGCAGGTAAAATGCTTTTTTTACATAATTATTTAAGGTATTAAAAGTGATTGACGATAAATACTAAATTATTACTTTTCATCAGTATTCTCTTGAACCAGTTATATGTAAGTTCACACATTGCTTAGTTAGACAAGTTCAGATACAATCTCAGAGTAACATCTCACCCATGCAGGTATAATGTGAAAGAAAGATGAGTAGCCAAAAGAAATATTCATTATTTATACCAGGAGCATATGTACTATATGAGACTATATCTGTTTTATTCATAATGACAGTGACACTACTATTTGTTACTGCAGAGTAACTGCTATTTGCATTTGATGAGAGTGATTCTACTGCATTCATCTTAGATCAGAATGTTTAAGCTGGCATCACTTGTGAGTGTTTATGTTAACTTTAGCAGAGTTTAACACCATGATGGAAGTATTCCAGAGACTTTTATTCATGAATTTCAATAATGTATTACTATATTTATGTGTGATTCAGTCATCCTACAGTATAAAATATACAACTACGACAGAAGCAATCAATAAATGGTCGTTGAATTATTAATGAAGATGGACAAACACGCAATGATATTACATGGCAGCTACTTCACGTTATATATCACTCTCTTTTTTAATTTAACACTTCTATTGTTTCTTTCCTGTCACTAGTCTCTTGTTGCTTTGTCTAAATGATTCAACAGGTGATGAGAAACATTCTCTGCAGCAATGTTTGATTATGAGTGAATGAGTTAAGTTGTAGAGAAAGTAGAGATGTTGAAATAAACAAAGTGGTGACTTCAGTGTGACAACATGTAGCAGCTGCTGCAGATTTGATATTCTAAGTTATGTTCAGCTGGTGCAACAGACACATTAGTGTAATTGGTAGATATGCTTTTTTTTTAAATGTGGACATTTTCATGATCTGTCTTCAATATCATGTTTCCTAAGAATCTATAGGCCTATGTTGCTCCTCATAATAAGTTAATTGGTTATGTGAATGATATAATACTGTTGCCTTAGTAAAATATTTAGCAGACATGCAATGTTAATAATAAAATGACATTTTTCACCATTTTGTGGACAAAACCATTTATCTATTAATCAAGAAAACAAATAGATTATTGATAATGCGATAGTAACTAATTCATTGGAAATATACCTGGAGATGACTTTGCACACAGAAATCTTTGATTTCTAGTTAAACTCTGTTTTATATGACACTCAAAACTGTTTTTCAGCAGACATTGTGTTCTTGAATTAACTAAACTAGTGAAATGGGCTTTTGAAACCTGTCTGGTCAGAACAGGCTGTTTTTTCAATACATGGAGTGGTAGAGTACCAGCTAGACGTCCCTTCTTTTTTGTGGTTTTCCCATCCTTGACTCTGTTTGGATGGACAAAATCCAAGCCACAAAAACCTTTTCCTCAACCTCACTGTAAATATCACAGGGTCAAGGAATGAAGGAAGAAGTTAGGAAAGGTGTAGCTGAAATAGGCTGATATGAACAAAGTCTTTCTTTTTTTTTTTTTACTTAGGAAGTTTCCTTCTGAGTGAAATGGCCCAGAAGTACAGGAGTGGCAGCCATGATACAAGCTGTTTGAATTATACAAATGCTACAAATAAATAACAAATAAATCACATGAAACACTTAAATCTGACAGAACAGACACCAGCAACACCATTAAAAACCAACCAGCACATACTGAATATTAACCCAGGCTTGGAGGTGTAACACTAAAATAATCCCCCAGGGAAGCAAGGGGTATACAATTGAACACCAATACAGTGGGACAGAGATTTAAGCAGATGATAATAAGATGAAATAAAATAGATAGATAAATGAGGATATATTTGACTTGGCTACATAAAAGCCTCCTAAATTTTGTCATGAGCTTTACATTAAGTTCATATTTTTGCATTGTCTCAACACTGTTTTATGTTTGTTTCCAGTCTCCCTGTTTGTGTGCTGAATGTGGCCTCAGGAGTTTCCTCTCCAACTACTCACCAGGAACACCTGACGCTGATTCTCCACCTAAAGCTGATCCACCACCTGAAGCCGATCCATCACCTTAAGCTGAACCACCACTTGAAGCTGAACCACCACCACCTGCAGCTGATTGCCAATCAACCCAACAAATGATTGAAATATAAAAGCCTGGCTCACTCAGTCAGTCAGACTCTGCCAGATTTTTCAGTCACATATGTGGTAGACACTGCAGCCACTAGTTCTGAGATTGACAATTTCAATTTTTTGTAAATCACTTTCACAATTTGCCTTAGGTTCAACATTGCAGTCTCTGCTAACCTACCATACCAGCTGCACCCTCGTTGTGGGCTCAGTTGCACTGTGCAGACGAGACCCTTTCTGCTCTCCCCTGTCTTGGGTTCCCTTACCTACATCTGTCTTTTGCCCTGCACTGCTGCCTTCTCCACACCACCAAATCCAAACCCCCAAGCGCTTACTACACTCAGTGATCGGGTCATCCACTCGAGATACAATAAATTCCCCTTTAACTATACCTCTGCCTCCTGGTCTGTGTTTGCATTTCGGTCCTAAACTGAACCTTTTCGGCCTAGAGAGAACTGTGCCTATCCCCTTAGAGCTTCACATGCAGGTTATTGGTAAGTATATATGCCTACTCACGTAAAGTTGTAAGCACTTACTAACATCTGAATAAAATTGTCTCTTCTTTTGTAAGAGTTAAACTCAGGTGTCAAAGGATGAACGCATCAGCTGCCAATGTGACGTTGGTTGTACAGTATCGAGATGCCTTCACAAAAGCTGTGATCAAGAATGTGATTGTTATGTTTCTCGGGATCTCCATCAACTACATCAATGTCACCCTCATTCACACCTTCCGGAAACATCAGGTCTGATGGTCCATTTTTGACATGTAATCACTAATAATGAATTTTCTAAAATGTCTAATGCAAATTAATATTTACAATATATGTTCTACAAAAGCCATAGACACTGTAGAAAAATGTCAAGATGTTATTTTATAACACAACATAAAGTTCTGCTTGTCTAACTGAACAGAGCACAGAAAAGGACAAAGTGTTACATTGAGCCCCCCTTTAGTAATGTATCTGAAAGTTATGCTTCAATAGCACAACTAAATTCTAATGTCGACTGCTATACAAACTATAAGGTTGAGGTTTTCATTACATCTGCTTACTGGAACAGATTTCATGTGTAAATTAACTTTCCTTTCTTTACATATTTTTTTCCAACCTTCAGATCTTCTACATGAATCCCCGTTACATCCTTTTTATTCACCTGGTGATCAACGACATGCTCCAATTGATCTTGACTGTCATGCTATTCGTCATCAGTTACACCCTCTACAGAATAAATGTCTCCGTCTGCTGCATCTTCATCCTGTTTGCTCTTTTCACCACTGAAAACACTCCTCTGAACCTGGCCTGCATGGCGGTGGAGTGCTACATCGCCATCTGCCTCCCCCTCCGCCATCAACAAATCTGTACCACCAAGAGAACATTAATGCTGATTGGTGTAATGTGGACAATAAGCATGTTATCTGTTCTCCCTGATCTTTTCATCACCTTGGCCACTGAGCCACTGGAATTCTTTCATTCCAGAGTGTTCTGCCAAAGACATGTTGTCTTTCGACATCCTCTCATCATCAAGAAGAGGAATATCTCATATATAGTGTTTCTAGTGATAGTCTGGATCACCATCTTTTACACTTACTTCAAGGTCCTGTTCACTGCAAAGACAGCTAGCAGTGATGCAAAGAAAGCCAGGAACACAATCATCCTCCATGGGTTTCAGCTGCTGCTGTGTATGTTTTCATATTTATCCCCTCAGTTGAAAGATGCTCTGCAGAAATGGTTCCCTAAAAATTATGCAGACTCCCTCTTTGCTATCTACATTGTAGTATATGTCCTGCCAAGATCCATCAGTCCAATTATCTATGGTATACGAGACAATACTTTCAGGAAGTATCTGAAGCGGTATCTGTTCTGTAAAGTCAGCAAAGCATAAGCAACCACGCATAGACTATTATAGTCTTTCAAATGTGGTAAAACTTGACTCATCTATAGGAATTACCGAGTGCCTGTGCACTATATACTTCTTAGTTCATTCATAACACACAGACCATGTAAAGTTCAGCCAGTTACAAATTTCTGTAACATGCAGATTCAAGCTGTGTCATGCTATTCAGTGTTCTCAATATACTGTCATATAAGACATTAAATATAACTACTAGATTCATCAAGACAGTAAAACTCAAATTGGTCTTTGTTGTTGATTTATGGAATTACATCAAAGAATCAGTCTATAACCAATGACTGATCAACCAAAACCTGAAATATCTCAGTATATTGTCAGTCAGTCATTTTCTATACCTGCTTATTCCTCATTAGGGTCACATGGTCTGCTGGAGCCAATCCCAGCACGTTACGGCAAGAAGCAGGGATACAACCCAGATGGTCGCCAGCCAATCGTGGGGCACACACACCATTCACTCACACACTCACACCTATGGGTAATTTAGAGTCTCCAATTAACCTCAGCATGTTTTTGGACTGTGGGAGGAAGCCGGAGTACCTGGTGAAAACCCACGCAGACACGGGGAGAACATGCAAACTCCACACAGAAAGGTCCCAGACCCAGGACCAAGAAGGTCTTGAACCTGTGACCTTCTTGCTGTGAGGCAACAGCGCTAACCCCTGCGCCAAAGTGTCGTCCTCAGTATATTGTATCCAGCTGATTGTTGTAGTCGTAAAGACCTCATTTGTGAAACAAAGTGTGTGGCAACTTGAGTTTTCTTGCTGCACTCATATAAAACACATTCAGAGAAACAACTTGTCCTTGAGTCGCCACCTTATCTCAGTGGAAGGGGTTTGTGTGTTCAACACCAACTATAACCATAGGAGTTTTGTTGTCTGGGTCTTTATGCTCCTGGTAGATTCTCTCATGGCAACCAGATTCAAGGTGAAGCCCCTTCACCCCCCAATTCATACTACCCATCCTTTCTGGAGTCCTTGAAGGGGCTGTTGGAGAATACTCCTTCTAGGGACTCCTTTTTGCTGCTGGAGGACTGCTTTCAATTTACCAGTCGATCTATGTTCCTACCCTCAACTATGATCATGAGCTGTGGGCTGTGACCGAAAGAACAGAATCATGATACAAGTGGCTGGAATGAATGTTCTCCGCTGGGTGTCAGGACTCTTCCTTAGAGACACAGTTAGAAGCTCGGTCAGCCAGGAGGAGCTCAGAGTAGTAACCCTGCTCCATGCCAAGAGGATCCACTTGAGGTGGCTCGGGCATTTTGCAAGGATACCTCTTGGATGCCTCCCTGGTGAGGTGTTCTGGGTACATCCCTCTGGGTGGAGGCCCTGGAGTATACCCAGGACACGCTGGAGAGACTATGTCTCTTGCCTGGCCTAGGAAACCTGCCGGACTACTTTCGTTTTGACCAGAACCGGACCAGAACTTGGCTCACAGCACACTGTCGGAGTTAAGTCAGTGTGAGTATACGACACTGATGATAGGGATACCGAACTATCTCTTTAATATTATACATTTCTTACTAATATTATCTCTAGAAACTAGAGAAGGAGAAATTGATGGACCTTGATTCAATTCACTGCATGTCTGAATATAAGTCTGGGTCATACTAACTCTAGTACCATAGACTGGGTCTTTGCCCACTACAAGAGCTTCAACAGCAGCCTGTGTTCCAGCACACACACACACTCACACACACACACACACACACACACACACACACACACACACACACACACACACACACACACACACACACACACACACACACACCTGCTATATAGATAAATCTTCTTTGGCAATAGCAAAGTCCTATGGTAGATTTGTCTTCAGATGACAATTCATTATCTGAGGTCAGTATTGTTTGCTTCACTTGAATACTTATTCCATAGAAATGAGACAATGTTATGTTTAAATGATATTCAATGTATTTTGTTGTTGTATGATGTGTGTTTTTTGCTTTTGAACAAAATAAGAACTGACATGAATATCACATCTGGGGACCGAAATGTGACACCGGCTGTGAATTATCGGGACAGATTTATTATGGCTGTTGGCAAGAATGTGATTGTTGTTATCCTCGGCATCACCATCAACTACATCAATGCCACCATGGTCCACACTTTCAACAAACATCATGTGTGTAAAATCATTTTCTACAAAATATAAAATTTTCATAGCGAAGGGAGTAATAATATATGTTTATGAAAGTTTGAAACATCTTTACCTTCCTTTTCTTTCCTCCTTCCTTTCAGATCTCTGAAAGATCAAACAGCTTTAGGGCCTCAACTAACAAATATTTCCATCATCAATTTATTAATTATTAATGATTATTTTGTAAACTAACCTATCAAAAGCACAAAAAGCTTAAATCCTCATGTTTTGGAAGCTGAACCCAGAAGTTATTTGTAATTTTATTAATGTAATAACAATACATTTAATTTCTAATGCACTTCATATTTAATGCAGATCTCAAAGTGCTACAGTATAATAACAAAAATGCTGTGTTGAAATTAAAGTGACTATGATTTGAAATTATTGTTTTACAAAGCATTTTTAACCTTCCTCTCACATTTTTGTTCCCTGCTCTATGTAAGTGCTTTAAGTTTTGTTTTTCCTTTTTTCCTTGACTTGCATGATTGTGAGGACCTTCTTCTAGAGCGCCTGCATTTTTATCCTTAGGTTTTTTTGAGCAAAACACTATCTCTCTTTCTCATTGTCCTCTTCGATTCAGATTTTCAAGTTGAACCCTCGCTACATCCTTTTCATCCACCTGGTTTTTAACGACTTGATCCAGCTGACGACCAGCATCACCCTCTTCGTCTTCACCTACACCTTCCACACCATCAATGTCTCTGTCTGCTGCCTCCTCATCCTGCCTGCCATCTTCACCACACAAAACACCCCTCTCAATCTGGCCTTTATGGCTACAGAGTGTTATATTGCTGTCTGTTTTCCCCTCCGCTACAATTACTTATGTACAGTCAAAAGAACATATATTGTAATTGGTGTAATATGGACGATGAGTTCACTTTCTGTTCTGCCAGATGTTTTCATTCTTTTGGCCACTGAACCTCTAAAGTTCTTTCATAGCAGAGTGTTTTGCACCAGGGATCATGTGTTCCGGAGCTCCTACAGCTTAAAGAAGAGGGATGCATCCCACATATTTTTTCTTGTAGTGGTTTGGACAACTCTCTTCTACACTTACTTCAAAATCTTATTTGTGGCCAAAACTGCTAACACAGATGCTAAAAAGGCAAGAAACACTATTCTGCTTCATGGCTTTCAAGTGCTGCTGTGCATGATAACATACGTACAACCAATGTTAACTGAATTTCTCATATACCTGTTCCCAGGAGGGGTAGCTTCCATAAACTTTGTTCTATTCATTATAAACCAAATCCTTCCGCGTTTTATCAGTCCTATTGTCTACGGGTTACGAGACAGGATTTTTAGACAGTACTTCAAAAGGTACCTGCTGTGTAAAATAAATGAAAATAGGCATGCAAGACAACACTAAAATCACTCTAAAGATTTTATTGATATGTAACTGCCTGACTTTTGTCTTAACATGACTGATTAATCTGAATAAATATTCACCAATTTTGAAATGAGGGTACATTACAGGGTGCTAAGATCACAAAATGTATTAAACGCGTGAGTAAATTGGGAGACACTTAATGGTATGAATACAGAACACTACATTTCAGATTATTGTCTTTCTATTTCTAGGTCATTATGATAGTTGATAACCTGTCATGTTAAACACAATAATAGTTGCAATTAATTAAATGATTATTATTCTAAACCAGGATGTTGTGGTTCCTTATTGTGTTCGTAATTGTTTTCAGATGGTTGACGGCCCTTTTGGGTGGAGTGAGGACTCCGGGTCAGGGATGAACTCCTGCACTAAGTGACGGAGTTCAAGTATCTCGGGGTCTTATTCCGAATGATGGAATGATGGAGGAAATTGGCATTATAGAATATACAGATTGGTGCAGAATAGGCAATGATGCCCTGGTGAGCTGTTCCAGGCACATCCCTCTGAGAGGAGGCCCTGGGGTAGACCCAGGACACGCTGGAGAGACTATGTCTCTTGCCTGACTTGAGAACAACTCAGGGTTCCCTGGAAATACCTGGACAAAATGGTCTGGGAAGAGGGAAGTCTGGGCTTCTGTGCTTAGGCTGCTGCCCACATGACCTAAACTTAACGAGTAGTAGAAGATGTATGGCTGGATGGAGAAACAAGTTGACTTACTGGTCATATTTTTGGCAATTTCACTGCCAGAGTAGTTCAGTAATTCTGCCATCTTTCAGTATTTTATTGACCAAATTTATTGATCTTTCAACACCACCAGAATATTAAGTTCTATGAATATGTGAAATTTGAATATCAACAGAAAGAATGTAGTTTTAGATACAAAAAAGCATAATGTTCTCGGTGCATTCATTTCTTTTTCTTTACAAACACTTGGTCCCAGTTGATTTTCACAGAAAAGGCCCCTCATCAGACAAAAGGTTGAGAACTCTATGTTCATGAAAAGACCAAGTTATATATTTATTACTAATATTATCTCTACAAAGTAGAGTAGGAGAAAATGACTGAACCTTGATTCACTTCACTGCATGTCTGAATATAAATCTGGGTCACAGTACTAACTCTAGTACTATAGACTGTGTATTTGCCCACTACAACAGCTTCAACAGCAGCCTGTGTTCCAGCTCCAGTGACATGGCTTCAGTGCCTGGCATTATGCTATGGCTTCATGTAGCATTAGCCAAGTTGAAAAAAAAAAGCGTTACCTACTTCATTTGGTGAAAATCTGTTTACTACATCAAACACACACACACACACACACACACACACACACACACACACACACACACACACACAGTGAGGTGACTCACATGACCTGCTATATAATTAATACATCTTTGGCAATAGCAAAGTCCTATGGTAGATTCGTCTTCAGATTACAATTAATTATCTGAGGTCAGTATTGTTTGCTTCAATTGAATACTTATTCCATAGAAATGATGAGAATGTTATGTTTAAATGATATTCACTGTATTTTGTTCTTATATGATGTGTTTTTTTGTTTTTGAACAAAATAAGAACTGACATGAATATCACATCTGGGGACCGAAATGTGACACCGGCTGTGAATTATCGGGACAGATTTATTATGGCTGTTGGCAAGAATGTGATTGTTGTTATCCTCGGCATCACCATCAACTACATCAATGCCACCATGGTCCACACTTTCAACAAACATCATGTGTGTAAATTCATTTTCTACAAAATATAAAATTTTCATAGCAAAGGGAGTAATAATATATAATGTTTATGAAAGTTTGAAACATCTTTACCTTCCTTTTCTTTCCTCCTTCCTTTCAGATCTCTGAAAGATCAAACAGCTTTAGGGCTTCAAATAACAATTATTTCCAATTAAATGCCAGAAAATAGTCTTACAATTCCTGTTACAATTTCTTAGAGTACAAGGTGATATCCTCAATGATATTCATTCATGACACAAAAAGCTTAAATCCTCACATTTGGGAAGCTGAAACCAGACGATATTTGTCATTTTTATTATTGTAATAACAATACATTTAATTTCTAATGCACTTCATATTTAATGCAGATCTCAAAGTGCTACAGTATAATAACAAACATGCTGTGTTGAAATTAAAGTGACTATGATTTGAAATTATTGTTTTACAAAGCATTTTTTAACCTTCCTCTCACATTTTTGTTCCCTGCTCTATGTAAGTGCTTTAAGTTTTGTTTTTCCTTTTTTCCTTGACTTGCATGGTTGTGAGGACCTTCTTCTAGAGCACCTGCATTTTTATCCTTAGGTTTTTTTGAGCAAAACACTATCTCTCTTTCTCATTGTCCTCTTCGATTCAGATTTTCAAGTTGAACCCTCGCTACATCCTTTTCATCCACCTGGTTTTTAACGACTTGATACAGCTGACGACCAGCATCACCCTCTTCGTCTTCACCTACACCTTCCACACCATCAGTGTCTCTGTCTGCTGCCTCCTCATCCTGCCTGCCATCTTCACCACACAAAACACCCCTCTCAATCTGGCCTTTATGGCTACAGAGTGTTATATTGCTGTCTGTTTTCCCCTCCGCTACAATTACATATGTACAGTCAAAAGAACATATATTGTAATTGGTGTAATATGGACATTGAGTTCACTTTCTGTTCTGCCAGATGTCTTCATCCTCTTGGCCACTGAATCTCTGGAGTTCTTACATAGCAGAGTGTTCTGCGTCAGGGATCGTGTGTTTCAGAGCACCTACAGCGTAAAGAAGAGGGATGCATCCCATATATTTTTTCTGGTAGTGGTTTGGTCAACTCTCTTCTACACTTACTTCAGAATTTTGTATGTGGCCAAATCTGCTAACACAGATGCTAAAAAGGCAAGAAACACTATCCTCCTTCATGGCTTTCAAGTGCTGCTGTGCATGATAACATACGTACAACCAATGTTAACTGAATTTCTCATATACCTGTTCCCAGGAGGGGTAACTTCCATAAACTTTGTTATATTCATTATAAACCAAATCCTTCCACGCTTTATCAGTCCTATTGCCTACGGGGTACGAGACAATACTTTCAGACAGTACTTCAAAAGGTATCTACTGTGTACAACAAAACTGGGTATACTGAAAAAAAAAACAAATAGTACCAATGACATGGGCACCACATTCTGCTAACAATCCCACTCCACGCTAAGGAGTGAATTCACAAAGAATGCATTGTGGCTCCTGACAGCACCATCAATTGCAATCTGCCCTGTCTTAAGTACTATTTACAAAAGATTTTTCCCTAACGATAAGTGAAATGTGTGTGCAGAATGGTTTCCAGTGTTTCAAACATTTCTTAATTTAATTTTCTAGTATTTTGTATCTATCACATATTGTACTGAAATATCAATTGTCAAATTACAGCTATTAATATGACGCATAAAGGTCTGAAATGTGTGAATTATGTTGTTCATTTCACTTTTTTTGGTATTTCACAAAAGATCAGTACTGTTGTTCTGTTCATTGCCTAAAGCTGGCTGAGTTTCATACGGAAGATGAAATGATGTGCTTCTCTAAACCAAGGAAGAGGCTACACAGTACACAAGTGGTAACTTCATTAACACAGAATTGTTAATGATTTCATAGTAATTATCTCATCTTCTATAGCCGCTTGTTCCTCATTAGGGTCACATGGTCTGTTGGAGCCTATCCCAGAGCATTACAGCGAGAGGCAGGGATACACCCCAGATGGTTGCCAGCCAATCATGGGGCACACACACCATTCACTCACACATTCAGGCAATTTAGAGTCGCCAATTAACCTGAGCGTGTTTTTGGACTGTGGGAGGAAGCCGAAGTACTTGGTGAAAACCCACGCATACACAAGGAGAACATGCAAACTCCACATCGAAAGGTCCCAGACCCAGGACCCAAGGAGGTCTTGAACCTGCGACCTTCTTGCTGTGAGGCAACAGCGCTAACCCCTGCATCACCGTGTCGCCCCCATAGTAATTATATTAGACAATATTCTGTGTTCTGCTTAACACTGGTCAAATGTTACACTCATATTCCAGGTTTATATGGTGGAGTTGTTTTTTAGAACATCAGTACATTTTTTATTTTAAAGTATTTTGAAGACCTCCTTAATCCCACAATCATGCCTTCCACTGAGGAAGCAGGGTTTGAAGACACAGTGGTGGACATTCCTACCTCTAGGGCTGAGTTGATTAAAAAGCTCCTTCACCAGGGGTGGATGAGATCTGCCTGGAGCTCCTCAAGGC
Source organism: Lepturacanthus savala (assembly GCA_030544235.1). Classification (NCBI taxonomy): domain Eukaryota; kingdom Metazoa; phylum Chordata; class Actinopteri; order Scombriformes; family Trichiuridae; genus Lepturacanthus; species Lepturacanthus savala. Next base: position 1,793,817 of record CM060463.1, on the reverse strand, counting down.
TCAGAATGTTGTGGGGCTTACTGATTGATATGACTCTGCAGCATTGCTTGGATATCAGGGCAGTGCCTCTGGATTGGCAGACCAAAGTGGTGATTCCCCACTTTAACAAAGAGGATTGGAGGGTGTGCTCCAATCACAGGGGATCATCTCTACACCCTTAGTGCAGTCCTGGATGGGGCATGGGAGTTTGCCCAACCAGTGTGGACAAGGAGAAGGCGTGTCAACCATTGTCCTTCAGAGAGTCCTGTGGGGGGTGCTTCAGGAGTATGGGGTATCAGACCCCCTAACCATCTGGTGTCTTTGGAAATTTGGACTTGTGCCTGGTGAGGGTGGGACAATGTTGTTCTTTGTCAAAGATTCTGTTCATCACTTTTATGGACAGAATTTGTAGCTGCAGCCAGGGCATTGAGGGGGGGGACCCAATCCTGAGGCCATAGTTTGGTCCTCTTCATCCAGGAAGGGGTCAGAGTAGAGTCTGTGCTCCTCTGGACACTTTCAAGAAGTTTGTCTGTCAGCTGACCTTGGTGTCCCCCCGGGAACAATTGGACATATTGGGTGGGGAGAGTATGGTCACGAGCTTTGGGTAGTGACCGAAAGAAAGAGATCGCGAATACAAGCGGCCAAAATGGGTTTCCTTCGCCGGGTGGCTGGGATCTCCCTTAGAGATAGGGTGAGAAGCTTGGTCATCCGCGAGGAGCTCAGAGTAGAACCGCTGCTCCTCCACATTGAGAGGAGCCAGTTGAGGTGGCTCGGGCATCTAGTGAGGATGCCTCCTGGACGTCTCCCTGGTGAGGTGTTCCGGGCACGTCCCTCCGGGCGGCGGCCCCGGGGAAGACGCAGGACACGCTGGAGAGACTATGTCTCTCGGCTGGTCTGGGAACACCTTGGGGTCCCCCCGGAAGAGCTGGAGGAAGTAGCCGGGGAGAGGGAAGTCTGGGCTTCCCTGCTGAAGCTGCTGCCCCCGCGACCCGAACGGATAAGCGGAAGAAGACGAGACGAGACGGGTGGGGAGAGGGAAGTCTGATCTGGACCAGCAGTTGAAGATGGATGGATGAATGAATGGATTACCATTCCTTATAGCACAATTTAGCAGCTAACAACATTAGTAGCTAAAATTTGCCCAAGTTTGTAGCGTTTGTTGTTTAGGGAGAAAAAGGCACACACAGCACTGCTTATTCAGAAAATCCAAACAAAACATTTGGTGGCAACCAGAAGCTAGAAATCCAGACTTCAACAAGCTTGAATTTACACCACTCATGTCCTCAGACCTCACAACATTCATCTTTAAACATCTGATGGTTATTATTGTTATTATTACTATTGATATCTTATGATTTGAACAAAAATATCAGGCCAATATAGTGTTGTTACAACTGATCCAAATGAATAACCTAGTGGATTTTCAATTTGTTTCTGTGCTCAAACAAAGGGGATTAAGGGGGTTCAGATATGCACAATTATGACAATGTTGTTTCAGTTGTTTAGTTATTCTGCAATTGTATGTGTAAGATTGTTCACTAAAATCTATTGAAATATAAGATTTCTTCATATGTTTTATTTCACCTGACTGTGACAAACAAACCATTTTAATTCTCAAAGGACAATTGATGACTCCTAATTAATCCACAGCTGAATATCCAAATATTGTTAGTGACATTTAGTAGGAGTTATGCACCATGTTACCTAATATAAAGCCACCAAACCGAGTTCAACTGCATTGAAGTGGAGATTGAAGTGCACTATCTGAGGTGAGAATGTCTTTGATGATCACACACAGTATTACTGTAATCTTTTAATTATTTAATTTAACATATATCTCTAATGCAATTTAACAACTAAATGGTATTTTAAGCAATGGAAAGTTGCTCATTTCAAAGGCAAAAGTATAGGTTTAAAACATGGAGTGCTAACCTAAACATGACATTAATACATTGTTAAATATTATTCTGTTACAGAGAATTGCAGGATCCTCAAATCAAACCATGAATTCCTCATCTGATGGCTTTAATGTGTCAAGTGGCCTGCGTTATCAAGACCCTTCGAGCACAGCTGTGGTCAAAAATGTGATTGTTGTAGTTCTTGGCCTTACCATCAATTATATCAATTGTACCCTGATTCACACCTTCAAACAACACCAGGTCAGAATATATTATTGTCATTTGTGTAATTACTATCATAATTATAATAAATAACATTATTTTTAGTAGAAGAAAGAAATAGATTAAATGGAAAACAGATTACATCTTTTTAAGTGACTGATTCTTTTCTTCTCTCCTTCAGGTATTTTATGTGAATCCTCGTTACATCTTATTCATCCACCTGGTGTTGAATGATATGACCCAGCTTACTGCAACAATCAGCCTGTTTGTCCTAAGTTACATCTTCTACAAAATTAATGTCTCCCTCTGTTGTCTCATTATTATATTTGCTGTTTTCACCACCTTCAACACCCCGTTAAATTTAGCCGTCATGGCAGTGGAGTGCTACATTGCTATTTGTTTACCACTGCAACATGCTCGGTTCTGTACAATCAAAAGGACATATATGTTGATAGGTTGGATCTGGGCCATGAGTGCACTCTCTATATTGCCAGATGTGTTTATTCTTCTTGCAACAGAGCCTCTACAGATATTCTATTCCACAATTTTCTGTGAGAGAGATAACTTGTTCCATCATCCAATAAGTCTGAAAAAGAGAGACATGTCCTACATAATTTTTCTAATTAGTATTTGGCTCACTCTCTTCTACACTTACTTCAAGATTTTCTTAGCTGCTAAATCAGCTAAAGGAACTAAATCATCTGCTGGTGATGCATCAAAAGCCAGAAATACAATCCTGCTGCATGGCTTTCAGTTAATATTGTGTATGTTAACCTATGTGGCCCCTGAGTTGATAAAGGCTCTGTTGTACCGGTTTCCTAAACATTTTGTTCACATAGTCTTTTCTTGTTATATCATCATTCAGATCCTCCCAAGGTTTGTCACTCCCATTGTGTACGGGCTAAGAGACAAGACTTTTAGACATCACTTGAAAAAGTACCTGCTGTGTTCAATGACAGGAAACATCAGAGCAACGAGACCTCAAACAAAGCATTTACACATTTGAATGCCACTGAGGATGAATATTAATTAAAAATAATTTTATGAGCTTCCCCTGTTTGAAAGATGAAAAATTGCCACCGTTAAGGATATTAAACAAGAAAAAGTGATAATGATAGGAAGACATACCGATTCATGTGCAATTGTTAATAGTACAAATACATTAACGTTCGGACACACATGCTTCATCAGTTTTCCTGTCCCTGATGTGAGAGGAACCTGATTCAACTGCATATTGCTGCATAGAGAAATGCCTTTTACCCTCAATATTAAAAGACAGCCCCTGTTTTTTAAAGCAATTATATATTTTCCATTCATATCATATCTGGTATCTTGCAGTGAATTAAAAAATTAAAAAAGATGTTTGTCTTCGTTTTAACTGAATCAGTTCCATTCAATCCCACACAGAAAAATAAAAGTACAAAAGACATTTCATTTACCATTTTGCATTATTCAAAAAATTTGTGGTTTCTTCAATCTGGGTACACAACGACAATGAAGAATGCCATTCCTGTCACGACTCAGAACAGGAATCAATTGCAGATCAAGAGAAGTTCAAAAGTTTTATTTACAAAGTCCAGCAGGCAAAATAGAGTTCAGATGCAAGCAGGCTTCATAAACAGGCAAGCAGGCAGGCATGCAGGTACAGACAGGACCAAGAGGCAGAAGACTTAATCCAAAATAAGCAGATTTCAGGACCAGAAAAACAATAAACTGAGGATTCTCCTTGTGACTTTCAGAATGGGCTCTTGCGGCAGTGAGATAACAAACAGTACATACTATGACGATCTGACAAAACTCAACTGAAGGGGCAAAGTTTAAATACTCAACTAATCGACACAAAATGAGACACAGGTGCATAGACAAAATGAAGGGAAATGACTAAAAGGACGAAGTTGCCCTAAATGGATGTGGATGTGATTCAAGCACATGACCAAAACATAGATATCAAAACAATAGAGTCCAAAACTATTGCTCTCCAGCAGGTAGAGTGAGATAGAGAGATTAGTTCAGGTAAGGTATCCTGACAATTCCTTTTATAATCAGTGATTATAAGAGCCATTATTAGTAAATTATAGAGTATATATAGTAATTTAATATAGTATGGATATTGGTTGTTTATATCCTCAAGGTTGCATGGGTCTGCTGGAACCAATCGCAGCGCATTATAGTCGAGAGGCAGGAATTCACCTCAGATGGTTACCAGCCTATCGTGGGACACACACACCCTTCACTCACACATTCACACGTATGCACTATTAAGAGTCTCCATTTAACCTCAGCATGTTTTTGGATTGTGGGAGGAAGCTAGAGAACCTAGAGAGAACCCACGCAGACACAGAGATGGATGCCTCCCTGGTGAGGTTTTCCAGGCACATTCCATCAGGAGGCCTCAGGGAAGAATAAGGACATGCTGGAGAAACTGTGTCTCTCAACTGACCTAATAACACCTCAAAGGTCCCTGGGAAGAGGTGGACAAAGTGGGTGGGGAGAGGAACATCTGGGCCTCTCTGCTTAGGCTGCTGTCCTGATCTGGTCCAACAGTAGAATATAAATGGATGGATGAGTAAATTACCTTTTAGCACAATTTAGCCGAAGTAGCTACAAAAGTCCAAGTTTGAGAGGTTGATGGTCAGGGAGTGAAAATGAATTCCCTGCATTATTTATTTAGAAGATCCAAACAAAAAAGTGCTGAACATAAACTACAAAATTTGTACATCATGAAGTAACCAATGTCCTCACACCTCAATACATTAATTTTTATACAGTTGATGTTTCAAATACAAGAGCGCCATCTTTCTCTTTGTCATGTTTATTTCACCTGACTGTTTAATTATTACAGGTAGGATGTCTCCTAACTCATACACAGCAAAATATCCCAATGACATCACTGCTGACATGTAGGATGGCTCACACATTATCCTACTTAATATAAAGCCACGAAACTGAGTTCAGACTAATTCCAAAGTGGAGAGTGAATTGCACTGAGGTGATTATATTGTTAACGTAGTAGTTAATATATTTTACAGTATTGTAATGCTTTGATATTATGTGTGTTTTTGTAATAATAATCAATTTTGTCTCTCCTTATTTTAGCATATATCTCTAATGCAATTCAATAACTAAATAGTGCTTTAAAGCAGTGGAAAGTTGTTCATTTAAAAGGAATAAATATTAACATGGTAGAGTTACTTTCATGTCCATGCTTTTTTGTTTCACTCGTACTTCCCTTACATAAATTATCTACTGGTTGTAAGGTTAGTTAAATCATAAAATGCATATGATTCAAGCAATTGTTAGTGTTTTGGATGGAATCCTATAATATAAAAAATCAGGCTACATTGATTTGTTGTAGATTTATGTTATTCTTCTCATAATTGCATTCTGCTATGAGGAATATACAGATGTTATATATTATGCTCATAATGTATCTGTAGTATGAAGGCTTTTGGCAAGAAGAAAACATTTGCAGAGGTAAACTAAACATAATATTATCACATAACTTAATGCTCTTCTGTTACAGAGACTTCCGGGATCTTTAATTCATCTCCATGAATTCCTCATCTGAGAGCGTTAATGTGTCAAGTGGCCTGCGTTATCGAGACCCTTCAAGCACAGCTGTGGTCAAAAATGTGATTGTTCTGGTTCTTGGCCTTACCATCAATTATATCAATGGTACCCTGATTCACACCTTCAGAAAACACCAGGTCAGAATATATTATTGTGATTTATTCAATGACTTTCAGCATTATATAATTAGAATAAATAATCATAAATAATTATTATTTATAGAAAGGAAATAAATGAAATGAAAGACATTTCAACTGACTGATTCTTTTCTTCTCTCTTTCAGGTATTTTATGTGAATCCTCGTTACATCTTATTCATCCACCTGGTGTTGAATGATATGATCCAGCTTACTACAACAATCAGCCTGTTTGTCCTGTCTTACATCTTCTACAAAATTAATGTTTCCCTCTGTTGCCTCATTATTACACTTGCTGTTTTCACCACCTTCAACACCCCATTAAATTTAGCCGTCATGGCAGTAGAGTGCTATATTGCTATTTGTTTACCACTGCAACATGCTCGGTTCTGTACAATCAAAAGGACATATATGCTGATAGGTTGGATCTGGGCCATGAGTGCACTCTCCATACTGCCAGATGTGTTTATTCTTCTTGCCACAGAGCCTCTACAGATATTCTATTCCACAATTTTCTGCGAAAGAGATAACTTGTTCCATCATCCTATGAGTTTGAAAAAGAGGGACGTGTCTTACATAATTTTTCTAATTAGTATTTGGCTCACTCTCTTCTACACTTACTTCAAGATTTTCTTTGTTGCTAAAGCAGCAAAAGGAACTAAATCATCTGCTGGAAATGCAACAAAGGCCAGAAATACAATTCTGCTGCATGGCTTTCAGTTAATATTGTGTATGTTAACCTATGTGGCCCATGAGTTGATAAAGGCTCTGTTGTACCGGTTCCCTAAACATTTTGTACACATAGTCTTTTCTTGTTATATTATCATTCAGATCCTCCCCAGGTTTATCAGTCCTATTGTGTACGGTCTGCGAGACAAGACTTTTAGACATCACTTGAAAAAGTACCTGCTGTGTTCAGTAAGAGGAAGCATCAGACCATCCAGACTCTAAACAAAGTCTGGATGATCAGACATGAGCGTTCAAAATGACTTTTCAGTGTGAAAGCACACTACACAACATTATAGAATCCTGTTGTTTGACAGGTTTTGGTGTCCTCTTACTGCATTGAGTACAACAAGCAGTCTGCAAATTCACTGCTGCATTATATATGATAAAACACTCCCAAATTATTAAAACATTGTTATCTAAACAATTTAAATTGTGGCCTGTAGTCTTTGGTGCCCCACTCTGATACAGGATATGTACTACACCTCATCCTGCAAAACTGGCATAAACAGTGTTATTATGTGAACTATTCATGTAATTAACTGGTTATTCCACAAGATTGGTAAACTGATATTAAGGATTTCACAAGAAAGTGAAAAAAGGAGCCAAGATGAAACTTCAGAGAAAAGAGATGAGAAAGAGAGAGTGATTGATGCATAACTTCTAAGAGTGTAAACAGAAAAACATCTGGAAAAACATTTCATCAGTTTTCCTTTTCTTGATCTAAGAGAAACATGATTCAACTGCATATTGCTGCATAACCCCCTCTCTCTCTTCACTTACCCCCTTTGCTCACTATTAGAAGACTGCATCAATGAAACAATGAAATGTTTTCCGTTAATATATCTGCTTGTTTTAGTTTTGTTTTTTATTCCAGTGAATTAAGAAATAAAGACATATTTGTCTTCGTTTTGGCTGAATCACGTGCAAAAAATAAAAGTACAAAAGCAGAATAGGCTGAATTTCTAGGCACAACCAGGGCTCAGTTGCCTCAGGATTGGGTCACTGCTTTTAAGAGTTATTTTAGACCTTTTGATATTTTGACCTTCAGCTCTCACTGGACTGGTTTGCAGCTGAGTTTTGTTGTTATTGTTTTTTTTTGCTTGCTTTGCTTGTGTCTAACCAAAGTGGTTTCAAATGGCTGTTTTTTTTACACAATTTTACATTATATATTATATTGTAGTTTGACAATTGTGCCCTCTTACTGTACTAAATACAACACCTAGTCTGCAAATACACTCCATTGCATATGATGAAATGCTACCAACTTATTAAAATATTATCTTCCCAATTTAAACATACATCTTAAACTGCAGAATGTAGTCTTTGGTGCCCACTCTGCTACCAACTCTGATACAGAGAATTGAAAAATAAAGACAAATAACTTTCATTCAATTCCATAAAGATACATAAAAATACAAAAGACATTCTCTTTACCATTTTGCATTATTAAAACATTTGCTGTCTCTTCAATCTGGGTACAATCACCATGTTTCTATTCTTACTCGAATTGCATACAGTGCATATGACAAAGTCATGTAATTATACAACCCCCAGCATTTCCCACACACTGTGCTGGACAAATTGTGATGTGCACATTCATCAGACTATCTTTAGGTCTTGTTGATGAGTAAGTGAAAGATCACTGGTTTATATCCCATTTCAAAGCGGTTACTATTCTATTCTGTATTTAAATGTAAGTAGCCCATTGGAGTATGTCTATTTCACGACTGGAGTACACTCTCCAGGTGAGAAATGGGATTTATAATTTCATATTTGTATGATATTTTACTCTGTCTATAATTGCATTCTTATTATATACACTACTTCTACTCTTTATTTATTATTTTATATTTTATTTTTTACTGTATATATATATATATATATATATATATATATATATATATATATATATATATATATATATATATATATATATATATATATATATATATATATAATATTACTGAACACTGGACTGCCCCAAGGACCAGGGAACCAAATTTTGTTTGTGTATGTGCTGAATGACAATAGAGAATCCTTGAATGGTTAATGAAGTGAGAAGAACTTTCAAGAATTTTGAAAATTGGTAAATAAAACTGGTTAGTGCACTTCTGCCTCATGACGTAGTCTCTCCAACTTAGCCTAAAGGGGATGGGATGATTGGTTGAGTTTATTTTAACCAAATGCAAACCACATGTATGAATAATTTGGGAACCCCTTGACCTCATGGATCATCCTACTTAATATAAAACAATCAAGCTGAGTTAAAGCTCATTTCAAAGTAGAGACTGGAGTGTATGATTAGAGGTAAGAATGTCTTTTATTTTATCATAATGTACTATTGCAATATTTTATTAGTATGTAGTTAACATTTAAAGTATTAAAGAGGCTTTTGTGTGTTTTTATAGCAATAATCACTGTGCAGGTCCTAAATTACATATATGGTATCTATATCTTTAATATGACATGAAAATATATTTAAATGTGCCTCTGTAACAGCCAATTGCAGGATTATTATATCATCTCCATGAATTCCTCGTTTGATGGCTTTAATGTGTCAAGTGTTCTACGTAATCGAGACCCTTCAAGTGCAGCCGTGGCCAAAAATATTATTGTTCTGGTTCTTGGCCTTACCATCAACTATATCAATGGTACCCTGATTCACACCTTCAGAAAACACCAGGTCGGAAGATATTATTTTCATTTGTATGACTTTCACCATTATGTAATTATAATAATAAATAATATTTTTTGTTGTAGTAGGAAATAAAAAAAATGATAGATGAACAGATTAGATTTTAACTCACTTTTCTTCTCTCTTTCAGATATTTTATGTGAATCCTCGTTACATCTTATTCATCCACCTGGTGTTGAATGATATGATCCAGCTTACTACAACAATCAGCCTGTTTGTCCTGTCTTACATCTTCTACAAAATTAATGTTTCCCTCTGTTGCATCATTATTATATTTGCTGTTTTCACCACTTTCAACACCCCGTTAAATTTAGCTCTCATGGCAGTAGAGTGCTATATTGCTATTTGTTTACCACTGCAACATGCTCGGTTCTGTACAATCAAAAGGACATATATGCTGATAGGTTGGATCTGGGCCATGAGTGCACTCTCCATACTACCAGATGTGTTTATTCTTCTCGCAACAGAGCCTCTACAGATATTCTATTCCACAATTTTCTGTGAGAGAGATAACTTGTTCCATCACCCTATGAGTTTGAAAAAGAGGGACATGTCCTATGTCATTTTTCAAATTAGTATTTGGCTCACTCTCTTCTACACTTACCTCAAGATTATCGTTGCTGCTAAAGCAGCTAAAGAAACTAAATCATCTGATGGAGATGCAACAAAGGCCAGAAATACAATCTTGTTGCATGCCTTTCAGTTAGTATTGTGTATGTTAACCTATGTAGCCCCTGAGTTGAAAAAGGTTCTGTTGTACTGGTTCCCGAAACATTATGCACACGCACTCTTTGTTTGCTATATCATCATTCAGATGCTTCCCAGGTTTATCAGTCCTATTGTGTATGGTCTACGAGACAAGACTTTTAGACATCACTTGAAAAAGTACCTGCTTTGTTCAGTGAAAGGAAACATCAGAGCAACGAGACCTCAAACAAAGCATTTACAGACCTAAATTCCACTATGGATGAATAGTGTGATCAAAATCGCTTTAATTATGCAAGATTGACAATTTTAGGTTGTGCTCTCTTATTGCATTGGGTCCCATACACAATCTGCAAATTCACTGAATTTCAAATAATGACATGTTCCCAAATAACTAAAACATTTTTATCTTCACAATTTGTACATGCATCACAAACTGCAGCTTGTAGTTTGCCCACTACGATTGGTAAAGTGATGTTAAAGATTTTACAATAAAGATAAAGATACTTCAATCAATGTGCAGCCTTTAATATTGCTTTTACTATTTTACTTTCAACATTAGAAAACTCTCTAGAAGTCTGTTTTTTAAACTATGACAGATTTTCCATCTATATCTGTTCCTATCCAGTGAATTAAAAAATCACTTTTGGTCAATCTTTTTTGGTCAAAATGAATGAAACCCAGGTCAAAAGTTAAAAACCAATTGCTGTATGTGCTAAATAGTCTCAAGGTAACTTTGTCCAAAGGATATCTTGTTAGTTGGCTTTTGGGTAATTAAACGTATATAAGAGGGTTTGGTTTGATTGGACAGAAAAAGTCCTGGAATCTAGCCCTCAGATAATTTCTCAGATTCAGCAGGTTTTTGACAGGATTCTTTTTGTAATAAAATCCTTTTAATACAAGAGAAGATGTGGCCGGTGGTGACTTATTTCATCAATACATCAAGAAGCCACACTATGTACGTTCCAAACCTTATCTCTGGTCATGAGCTTTGGGTAGTGACCTGAAGGAAGAGATCATAGATTCAAACGGCTGAAATGAGTTTCTTCTGCAGGGTGGTTGAAGTCAGCCTGGGAACTCAGAGTAGAGCCACTACTCTACGTACACACAGGTATGAATAATTCATGAACCCAAGTCAACCCTCCTTTGCACCATACACCCCAGTTATCTCGTTCCATCATGCCATAGGCTGGCTTCTTCCTAGCAATATGACTTGGACACAGGTCCCCACAAAAGATGCATGCCTTATCCAAATATGGTTCCAAGTTTTAATTGTCAAAAGACGTTCTCCTAACTCATACACAGCTGAATATTTAAATGACATCATTACTGACATTTATTAGAACTCTTGCATCATCCAACTTAATATAAAAGAATCAAGCTGAGTTCAATCTCATGTCAAAGAAAAGACTGAAGGGTACTATCAGAGGTGAGAATGTCTATTATCAGACTATTAGTGCAATATTCTATTATTATGTAGTTAACATTTTTATCAGTACTGTGATGCTTTTAGACAGAACATGTTTTTATAACAATAAGCTTGAGTACTTTGTGAGTACTAAATAAACATGTATCTCTAATGCATTTCAACAACAAAATGGTGTTTTAAGAAGTGGGAAATTGTTCATTTGAAAGGAGAAAAAAAGTAGAAACTTGGTGTACGTCTAAATTATCATTCAATATCATGTGGTAGAGATTGTCTCATGTCGATTAAGTCTTTGAATTTTTAATATTACTTTGATCTTTATAAGAAGAAAATTGTTTATTTAAAGATGCATGGATGGACATATTTAATAATGAAATATGAAAGTTTATAATGAAAGCTTTTACTTTAAAAGATTAGGATATGTTGATTAGTTGTAGAATTATATTATTCATTGTACTTTTTTAAACAAGTACTGTATTCTGCTGCTGTGGGAAAAAATACAGATATACTGTATCTGTATAATTGAATAGTTTTGCAAGAAGGCATTTGCAGAGCTAACCTAAACATGACATTAAAATATATTTAAATATGCCCCCATAACAGGAACTTTCAGCATCCTTAAATCATCTCCATGAATTCCTCATCTGACAGCTTTAATGTGACGAGTGCTCTGCGTAATCGAGAACCTTCAAGTGCAATTGTGGTCAAAAATGTGATTGTTCTGGTTCTTGGCCTTACCATCAACTATATCAATGGTACCCTGATTCACACCTTCAGAAAACATCAGGTTGGAAGATATTATAATTAGATATTATAATAATAAATAATTATTATTTGTGGGAAAAGGAAATAGAAGAAATGGAAAACAGTTTAGATTATTTTAACTCACTGATTCTTTTCTTCTCTCCTTCAGATATTTTATGTGAATCCTCGTTACATCTTATTCATCCACCTGGTGTTGAATGATATGATCCAGCTTACTACAACAATCAGCCTGTTTGTCCTGGCTTACATTTTCTACAAAATTAATGTTTCCCTCTGTTGCATCATTATTATATTTGCTGTTTTCACCACTTTCAACACCCCGTTAAATTTAGCTCTCATGGCAGTAGAGTGCTATATTGCTATTTGTTTACCACTGCAACATGCTCGGTTCTGTACAATCAAAAGGACATATATGCTGATAGGTTGGATCTGGGCCATGAGTGCACTCTCCATACTACCAGATATGTTTATTCTTCTCGCAACAGAGCCTCTACAGATATTCTATTCCACAATTTTCTGTGAGAGAGACAACTTGTTCCATCATCCTATGAGTTTGAAAAAGAGGGACATGTCCTATGTCATTTTTCAAATTAGTATTTGGCTCACTCTCTTCTACACTTACCTCAAGATTATCGTTGCTGCTAAAGCAGCTAAAGAAACTAAATCATCTGATGGAAATGCAACAAAGGCCAGAAATACAATCTTGTTGCATGCCTTTCAGTTAGTATTGTGTATGTTAACCTATGTAGCCCCTGAGTTGAAAAAGGTTCTGTTGTACTGGTTCCCGAAACATTATGCACACACACTCTTTGTTTGCTATATCATCATTCAGATGCTTCCCAGGTTTATCAGTCCTATTGTGTATGGTCTACGAGACAAGACTTTTAGACATCACTTGAAAAAGTACCTGCTTTGTTCAGTGAAAGGAAACATCAAACCATCCAGACCTCAAACAAAGCATTTACAAACATAAATTCCACTATGGATGAATACTGTAATCAAAATCACTTTGCAAGATTCTACATTGCTGGAGTTTGACAATTATAGATTGTGCCCTCTTATTGCATTGTATGCGATACACATTCTGCAAATTCACTGCAATTCAAATGACTATATGCTCCCAAATTTCTAAAAAATTGTTATCTTCACAATTTGTACATGCATCACAAACTGCAGCCTGTAGTTTTCCCACTCTGCTACGGACTCTGCTACAGAAAATTTGTGCTATACCCGATCCTGCCAAAATGGTATAATGAATAATATCACAGAATAAGGATGGTATGGCATACGTGCAGTGAATTAAAAAAATCCCTTCCATTCAATCCCACAAAAAAATATATATAAAAAATATAATAATTATTATAATATACATTTGGTTTACCATTTTGCATTATTTAAGACAAATAAACAAAGCATGACATCAATGCCACAAAATATAAATAGTATATTCAATGTTATCAGTGTGAAAGTACACTGATTGACAGTCTATATATCTTGCTTATTTTTATCAACTGTTTTTAAATTGTATCTTGATGCTTTTAATGTTTCATGTAAAGCACTATAAAATACCGAGCCACACCCGTGGGGGATATCTTTTATAAATAAATCCTTTTCGTTATGCCAACTAGAAAGCGGCAATATGTACATGCAACACATCAAAATGTCGGCAACAAACTGTAAGTTTCTGCATATTTGTGATAATATTTTTCCAACACTGTATTCTCCATCAGCTAACAGGATGTCATTTGAAAGCCTGCACTCCAATCCACACAGAGGTACCAAGCTTGTCTCTATAAGATGAACACTCACTCCACATTCTTTCCAAGAACTGCCAAAAAACCTTTTTCTTTTAACTAATACAAGTGCAAATTATATCTCAGCTATACTGTTTTTTAATAAAAACTTGGAGCTCATGAAAAACGCTGCAATCTGCTACTTCTAAACTTTCTTGATAATTTTGTGTTGAAAGAAGTCAGCTGATGTGGTTCAGCATTAGATTGGGATGTTTCCCAGGAATCTCTTTCTGTGTACATCTGAATGGGCAGAGGCCCTCGGGTGGAGCTACAATCCACTAGATGTCACTCTTCAGGATCCTGCAGAAGGAGATGAACTCATGTTCATATAAAACAATCAAGCTGAGTTCAAACTCCTTTCAAAGTGGAGACTGAAGTGTACTATCGGAGGTGAGAATGTCTTATGTTATCACAGTGTATTAGTGCAAAATTCCATTATTATGTTAACATTTTTACAATTTTGTGATGCTTTTGATGCTTGGTACTTTTTTTGTCAGTAATTTTGTCACAATAGTAAGGTCTAAAGCACATTTAGCATTTTAACAACAAAATGGTGTTTTAAGCAGTGGAAAGTTGTTAATTTGAAAGTACAAAAAGTATAAACATGATTTACGTCTAAATGGTCATTCAATATCATGTGGTAGAGATTGTCTCATATCAACGAAACACTTGTTAGCATAATTTTAAACTTGATAAGTAGAAAAGTATTTGTTTAAAGAAGCAAATTGACATTTTGTTTACTTTCATGTAGATAAATGATCTGTTGTCTGCAAGGTGTTACTTACTGTGCTTAATTGTTAAACAAGTACCATATCTGTACATCCACATTGTATCTGTACAGATGAATATTTATGGAAAGATAAAAAAGACATTTGCAGAGCTAAACTAAATATGACATTAAAATATATTTAAATGTGTATTTGTAACAGAAACTTGCAGCATCCTATATCATCTCCATGAATTCCTCGTCTGAAAGCTTTAATGTGTCGAGTGCTCTGCCTAATCGAGACCCTTCAAGCACAGCTGTGATCAAAAATATGATTGTTCTGGTTCTTGGCCTTACAATCAACTATATCAATGGTACCCTGATTCACACCTTCAAAAAACACCAGGTCAGAATATATTATCATTAGTGTGATGACTTTCATCATCATAATAAATTTTATGATTTTATGATGATTTTAACAGATTAGAATTGTTTTAACTGACTGATTCTTTTCTTCTCTCCTACAGATATTTTATGTGAATCCCCGTTACATCTTATTCATCCACCTGGTGTTGAATGATATGATCCAGCTTACTACAACAATCAGCCTGTTTGTCCTGAGTTACATATTTTATGAAATTAATGTTTCTCTCTGTTGCGTCATTATCCTATTTGCTGTTTCCACCACCTTCAACACCCCGTTAAATTTAGCTCTCATGGCAGTGGAGTGCTATATTGCTATTTGTTTACCACTGCAACATGCTCGGTTCTGTACAATCAAAAGGACATATATGCTGATAGGTTGGATCTGGGCCATGAGTGCACTCTTCATACTGCCAGATGTGTTTATTCTTCTCGCGACAGAGCCTCTACAGATATTCTATTCCACAGTTTTCTGTCGGAGGGAGACTGTGTTCAGTCACCAAATAAGTTTGAAAAAGAGGGACGTGTCCTACGTTGTGTGTCTAATTTTTGTTTGGCTCACTCTGTTCTATACTTACCTCAAGATTATCTTTGCCGCTAAAGCAGCTAAAGAAACTAAATCTGATGGAACTGCAACAAAGGCCAGAAATACAATCCTGCTGCATGGCTTTCAGTTAGTATTGTGTATGTTAACCTATGTGGCCCATGAGTTGAAAAAGGCTCTGGTATACTGGTTCCCTAAACATTATACACACACACTCTTTGCTTGCTATATCATCATTCAGATGCTTCCCAGGTTTATCAGTCCTATTGTTTATGGGCTACGAGACAAGGCTTTTAGACATCACTTGAAAAAGTACCTGCTGTGTTCAGTGACAGGAAACATCAAACCAATGAGACCTGAGACCAACGTTCACAAACTGCAACCTGTTGTCTCTCATCCTACCAAACTGGCATAATAATGTTTAACAATAATAAGCTTTAGTGCTTAAAAAAAGTAAAGTATAATAAAATATGTTTGGGCTGAATCAATTCATTCCCATAGAGAAAAACAACCAATTTCGATCATTTAGAACATTTGAAAAAACAAAAACAACAACCAGGTCTCTTCATTTTAAATGCAAAAAAACTACCACTTTGACCTTTCAAATTGCATGTAGTCCATACACCAAAGCAGCAGGAATCAATCGAGCAGGAATCCTTGCAATCCTGAATACTTTTGCTCACTATAAGTCTCACTATAATGCTGATAAGTGTACACTTATATTACCTCTGAGCAGATTCTTACCAAAAGTGAATTGTAAGTAAACCAAGCAGCTACTTCAGCAGCAACTAGGCCGAGGCTCCACCAGCAGCAACCAGGCCCAGGCCCAGACTCAGCCAACATCATATCACAATAAATCACTGTCATCAGACAACAAATCACTGCACTTACTGTACTGTTCCTTGGTTTTACCTTACTTTACCTTAAATTACTGAACAGAAGTCTGGGGTAACATATGAGTTCATTAAATTCATTTACTCATTTTACAAAAAAAAGCCATCAAAATAATACGTAAAGTTGGGTGTCTGGAACTCACTAATCCATTATTCCTAAAGTCAAATTTAGTAACGTCAAGTCAATAATACAGCACAATTTCTTTACAAAGCAATGAATAATTTATCACCTAAACGTCTACAGTAAAAACTGTAACTTCAGAGGGAAGGTGCTTATTGAGGGAAATGTCAAATTTTAGGATCCAAAGATGTCAAAGTTTATTTATATCAAAAATGGAGTAAGGCTATGGAACAGACTAAGTGTGAAGCTGAAGCAATGTCCAGAAATCAAGCAGTTTAAAAACAAACAAAGAAATTATCTCTAAATACTGGAAGGAAGAGGGTTGAAGGAGAACCTGGATGGGGCCTGTTGTTGTGTTCAATCTATTATCTATTGTTGTTGTTATGGTGGTTGTTATTCCATCTTACTATTATCAGTAGTATTATATTATTGAATGTATGTGTATGTTAATGTTGATTTTATGTTTTTTTCATCATCAGTACATATTGATACTGACGCTGTGTTGTTTCATATAGATATTCACAGGAAATAATTATACATTACTGTAATAGAATAGAGAGTGAAGGTAGGAATTCACAAGTATTTTACTTATCCCCACTCCTTTTCAAAGATGTTTAGCTTTTTATTCTTAAAATATTTTTAATTAATATTTATAATTTGTGGAAATAAACTATTGGTTAGTGTGGGGAGAGGAAGGAAAATGAGAGAAAAATAAGAAAAGGTAAATAAATAAAGGAAAATTTGCAGTTCATGTATTTTTATTGTTTATTTACTGCTTTCATTTTCTTCCACTGCTCTGATTACTGTATGGTGACTATGAACGGCTAATTTGGGGGATCAGTTTTTTGTAGTTGTAATAAACTGTTCAGTGCTCAAATACATGTTTAAAATAAACATTCAAATCAAATGTGTTGTCAGGGATCTGGACAGACGAGGACCACACGAGCAATACGTTTCAACAGTTTATTGAATGGTTTGGGGAATGGGAGTGAGTCTTTGTGTGTGTGTGTCCCAGCGGCTGAGAGGCGTAGAGTGTAGACGGGGGTTGAGGGTCCAGGCTCTCTCGCCGAAAGGGGCTGGAAGTCCTGGGGGAACACACACACACACAGCAGGAGAGGAGTGGCAGGGCAAAACTTCCAGGGCAGTAGTACTGTCAAGGGCAAGGCAGTAATCGTGGTCAAAAAGGCAGAAGGCAGGTCAAGTTACCGGGATTGTAGAGCAGAGGGTGGTCGGGCAGGTCCGGGATCGCAGGTAGGAGTCAGAGTAGTAGCAGGTAGCAGGCAGGAAAGGTGCAGGCTTAGCAGACGATCTGACAATGTGTGCTGGGAAACAGGACTCTTTATACATGGCATGGTTAGCAGGAAATGAGGAGCAGCTGGCTGGTTAACGAGGGAGTGGCAGCAGAGACAGGTGAGAGTAATCAACAGATAATTAGTGCTCCTACCAGGCAGAGGGAGAGGGAGCTCACGACATGTGTGGGTGATACACTAACCATTCCCATTTACTTCTTTTGAGAACAAGCTTCATTCAGTGAGTTTAAACAATGTTGTCAGTTATTACAAAGCTGATCTCAGGCTTTCTATCATGGCCATAGTGGCTGCTATGGACAGACGCTGAAAGTTAAATGTTGTTTGAATCATTGTCTTAGTGGTGTGTCTTTGTGTCTTTATGTGCCTGCTTGATGATATTATTTCAATAAAAAAGAAAAATGGCTAATGGTGGAATTTTCCTCACTTTTAAGATGATATCTTTAACATTTCCCAGCATAAAAACATAAACATGTCCCCGATAACTCATGTTAAGGCCTTCGGTTTCATTTATTTTTTCTTTGATGCTGAGAAATGTAGATTTTTTTTGTACAGTTTTCACTAGTAGTAGGCTATGGAAGTATTGTATTCTGGGTGGATTGGCCTGTTTGACTCCTGTTTTAGGTTGCCTGGCAGATGGCCTTCTTTCCATTTTGGATTGTTGCAACCTGATGCCACACGCATATTATCTCTGGTTAGAAAAGGTGTTTAATGCCCGAGTGCCTTTTATATCCTGTGAATTTAGGCTGAACTTGGTTATCTACTGTATGTGGCTGAGGGTATTAAATATGAAATAAGCACTCACACAAATCACAAATCTATGTTACGTTATGTTCTCAACAATGAGTTACAGTTGTGTAACAATCACATGTAGCTATAAAATTACTGAATTAATAAAGGGTCTTGTAGAACTAGGGAGGGGTCCTATGTAACCAATAATTTACCAGTTTATTTTACAATATATATATTTGTATATAATATATTCAAACCTTTACAATAAATGAGGATTTCAGATAAATTATGGTGCCTCTACGTAACAGGAAAATGATGATGTTGAGCAATATTTAACCCATTTAGGCCTAAAACTAAAAAAAAAAACACCTATAGAACCTATGCTTTTCTAATATAAATGTCTAACCCTATGTCTACTTTTCTATCTATCTATAAAATAATAATGTATGTCTATCTATGTATACAAATAATTATCTATCTATCTATCTATCTATGCAGCATTATTGATTTGTTGTCATTTTCACAATACAAATTCCCCAATATATTGTTGGTCACATGGTTTCAAAAACTGAACAAGACCCACCTCCTGTATATGTGAACCAATGATGGTGCATTACATGCTGCACGTATTGTGAAAATGACGACAAATCAACAAAGCTGCACTACACAGTAACCGGTATGAAAAGATTAAACCTGTTAAGAACTTTATCTTAACCACATATCCTTCTTTTCCTCAAATCACACCTCAAGGAAATGACATGAAGACAATGCTTTAAATGCAAATGATAAATTATAGTAAATAAATGAATATCTGTATCAATTCAAAAATAACAAAATACGTACACAGTTTCTCTTTCTCAACAGATATGACCTTGTGTTTGTTATGTTTCAGTTTCAAACCTCTTACCTAAAAGGGTCCATACTCACGTGCACACAGACTAGGAAATAATTGTCCATTAAAGATGACATGAAACTGGCTTGAATCAATGCTGTTGAGCAGTGGGACGGCTCCGTTCTCGATGTGACATGCTGTCGCGCAATCGCCTCCATTTAATCAGCTATAACAGCTCCACTATCCACGTGGCTCCTCTCTAGTTGTTTGCAGCTGGTCTATTTTTTTTGCAATGCTACGAGGCTCCAAAAAGTCAAAATCTACGTAAAACTCTGTTGGAAATGGGTATAATACATTTTGAAATGACAACTACAGACTAAGTCTGTAATTGTACTAAAGGTAATATGTGGTAAATATGTGGAAAATTTACTGCATTAATTTTACTTTAAGCACGAATAAGTAAAATAAACATGTAGATAGGTCTTATTTACATTAAAGCTTAAGTGGAAAATGCTTTTACAGACATTTTTGGAGAATTCTACTTCAAATTTCCATATATCTCCTCAAAATCTTAGCATAAAATATGGTTTGTTTGTTTTTTTTTCTCCAAAACTTTATTTAGGAAATGTAGATTTACAAAGAGCAGGAGTCTCCACTACTGTAACGTCACGTGTTGCCACGCAGTCGTGCTCTTTGTTGACAAAGGGCAAGAGTTGGAAACGCTGGTGGTTCAGCACTGTTTAGGTATAGTGAAGGTATGGCATTCACCATACCTTCACTATAGTAGACACATTTTAATTATAATTAAGGTTTTTAAAGTTGAATTAATTTACCACCATTACTACAAGGAAACATGAGGACAACATCCCAGATGTGTCCAGAGTCCTGGTTGTGTATCACTGCATTTACAAGTTGGATTCCATGTCCTGTGAGTAGGGGTGCTTTTAACTTGTATAGCACTTTTTACTACATTTGCTATGTACGAAAAGTGCTTTATAAATAAAGATTGATTGATTGATGTATTTATTGATTGACTCATATTACTCAGTAAATATTAAAAAAAAAAAAGACACAATTGTTCCACTTGCCTGAAGCAGATTTGTCCACTCACATGTTAATACTGTTAAAAATTTGAAAAATATCCCTTTAAGGGAACAGATGGAAATGCCTTTAATTTGCAGTTGGCGACTAGCTCAATCTGAAGTCTGTTTAATTAGCATAATTAATTAATTAATAGTGATTATTGATATTCTATAGCTTTTTGATTTTGCTTTCAAATTCACATTTTTCTAACCCTTACCTCTGGACCCTCTAGGAGGGTTTTTTCCTGTCATACCTTGATTAGGAAACCATGAGCAGGATCACAGCCGACCTCTCCAGGGGATCACAGTCCACATTTCAGAGGAGTCCAAGGAGTCCCAGTCCCAGTCCTCAATCTGACCTAAAAATGACAGTTTTCAGTCAATTTCCAGTGTTCCTACAGGTTTCTTTTAGTTAAATTCAAGTCTTTTGATGACCTTTTTAAGATTTTAATACCTATTTCACAGACCTACTTAATTTGTTCATTTATTTTAATTGCTTACTATGTCCATATAAAATATTTATTCCTAAAACCTAACCTGTAGTAGTTAGGGCATTGAGAATATGACATACTACAGCAAAGAGAATGATAAAAAACATATTAATTTATTTTTAGTAAAGATTTTTAAATAATAAATAAGTACTATGTCTATTTAAAATATTTTTTTCACCAAAACCTCACTGATAGTAGTACAGTGAAATTACATATCAAAATTCAAGACTTTTTCCAAATCTTTTTTAAGGTAATATTTCCAAAATTCATAAATTCAATGCTTCTCAACAAATGAATAGCATTTACACATTAATACATATGGCTGTCTATTCAGGGCAAGCATAAATACATATATGAGGTTCTTTATCTCTCATGCAATACAGGCACTAAATGTTAACTGATTGAACTAGACATTATTTTTATCTTTTTGCGTTTGTGGTTACTTTAAAAGGCATATTTTACCATTTACAACTTATTACAATTAATGCTATTGTATTCCTGACGTCTTTTGCAACAGTTTTCAGTTGTATGGTTTCTTTATAATATCCTGTGATGTGTTTTCACCGTTTTAACGACCAAAAAAACATTTCTACTAAGGTAAAAAATAAAGTTATATTGAATTGAGTTGAACTGAACACTAACATTATCCTCCACGTTAGCTAACGCCACTAGCATGCTAATCGCTAATAGCATCACATTCTACCACTACATCATGATGAAATGTCAGTAATAATACACATAGAGACGTTATTTACCTTCTTCAGGATGAAATATATCCATTAATCTTTAATAAAGTCTGCATCCACCGGACTAACGTATATATTCTCCGTACCTACACAGCTTTCGTCTCGTTTAACGGTCGAACGAGCCCGTGTTCTAGACACACGGGGTTTCCCTAACTCCCGCCCCTTCACGGCTCGGATTTGATTGACAAACTACTAACAACCAATAGAATTAGCGTAAGAGATGATTGACAGCAGTTTTCCCGCCACTCTTTTCAAACGTACAGTAAACCCAATATGGACTGGAACGTTTCTTTATGTGTGTGTGTGTGTGTATATATATATATATATATATATATATATATATATATATATATATATATATATATATATATATATATATAGCCATAAATCAAAATTTAGTACCTCAAAAACTTTATTTATACTATTTAAAAGGGCCAAACAGTACATTGACACTATTAATAACTCTAAAAAAAGGTGTAAGTTGCTAAAACTGTTAATTTATGGAATATATTGAATATTTTATTTGATATTATATATTATTGATTGATTATATATATATTTGATATATATTCCCCCAGCTCTAATGCTATATTTTGTTTGTGATAAAAATGAATTTGTGTTGTATTGGTTATACCTGATTATTAAGGATTAATATACTCTTTATATAATCGAAATTAAAAAACAGATGAATAGAAGATGCATACATACATCTGCTTATAGCATACTCTTAAGTCAATATAAACTATTTTAACATACTTAACTAAGCTTAACAGACTTTAAAGTACTTATTACACATTTTAAGATTATTTATTCATCTTATTCAGTTCCAAAATGTCTCTAAAGACTTCCAGCTGATCCTCAATGTTGCTGTTTGTATTAAAAAACAAACTCAAAAAGCCATCTTGTCTAGGGCTAGGGTCTTCTTCCAATCAATTTCACACTTGACGCTGCATTTCCTTGGGTTTTCAACAATATACCTGATAAATTTGAACTCAATTGGTTGAATGGTTGTCGAGAAACCCAAAGGACAGTCATACAGATCCAAGCTCATTCCATTATATTGTTTGATTATACTATTTTAATCTTCTTTTTATTTCAATAAATATCCACTCTGATGGATATCGTTGGGAGGACAGAAAAAAACAAGTCATAAAATGCTAAAGAAAATCAAAAAATCACAAAAATAAACATTTTTCTTGGAGCAGCTACAAGAAGTTGAGGCTGAAGCCGATGTAGAAGTATCTCAAAGGTCCAACTGACTCCTTTCTAAAAAATCCAGTCATTCATTGTTTTCAATGAGTCATTATGGTTTAAATAGAGATATCAGACTGAATTACTCTCCATACATTGTGTGCAGATGAATTTGTCAAAAAAATAATATTTTTTTAAAATAGCTTTCTTTCATCTATGAATGACTATGAAACTCTGGAAGTTAAGCAATTATATTACATGTGGAAAAGCTATAAACTTGATTTTTTTTTTAAATATAGGTTTTCTTTGTGGCTGTCTACCCGACTGTCAGTTAATTACCAAAGGACAACTGATGTCTCCTAACTCATACACAGCTGAATGATGTCACCACTGACATTTAGCAGGACTCATGCATCACCCTACTTAATATAAAGCCATGAAGCTCAGTTCAGACTAATTTCAAAGTGGAGACTCAAGTGTACTATCTAAGGTGAGAATGTCTTTGCTGCTATAACACTGCAATATTCCACCATGGGTACATTTTTTTACAGTATTGTGATGCTTTTGAATTCTATGTTTGTTTGTTTTTTTATAACAAATCGCTTTGTCACATTAAGCATATACTATCACGTTGGCAATTCAAGAGGTAAATGGTGTTTTAGCAGGGGAATGTTGTGCATTTGAAAGGAGAATAATGTATGAACTGTACTTCCTTTTGTACCACTCAATTTTATTTTAAAATGACCTTTTCTGTTCACCTTTATGTAGCAGATTGCTCCTTATGGATGTGCCAATGGTGTGTGAATTCATATAAATGATTTAGACTCTTCTGGTGATCTGGTGGTACCTTGTATGTATGAACATCAGTGTATGAATGTGTGGAAATGGGTGAATGTTTCTGGATGGAT
Source organism: Lepturacanthus savala (assembly GCA_030544235.1). Classification (NCBI taxonomy): domain Eukaryota; kingdom Metazoa; phylum Chordata; class Actinopteri; order Scombriformes; family Trichiuridae; genus Lepturacanthus; species Lepturacanthus savala. The sequence goes on along the minus strand of CM060463.1, from coordinate 1,769,923 downwards.
TGATTTAAGGATGAAAGGTTTTACTATGAAAAGTCAAGATATATTGATTTGTTATAGATCTGTTAATCACAATCAAGTGTTGTATTCTGCTACTGTGGTGAAATTGCAGATATTCTTGGCAATAAGAAGGCATTTGTATTTCTAACCTAACATATTATGCCTCTATAACTTGCAGGACCCTCATATCATCTCCATGAATTCTTCAACTGACAGCTTTAATGTGTCGAGTGCTGTGCGTAATCGAGACCTTCCAAGCACAGCTGTGGTGAAAAATGTGATTGTTCTGGTTCTTGGCCTTACTGTCAATTATATCAATGGTACCCTGATTCACACCTTCAGAAAACACCAGGTCAGAATATATTATCATCTTTGTGTAATTACTTTCATAATTATATGAAAATTTTAATACATGTCAGAAGAAAATAGATAAAGTGGAAAACAGGTTAGAATCATTTTAACTCACTGATTCTTTTCTTCTCTCCTTCAGATATTTTATGTGAATCCTCGTTACATCTTATTCATCCACCTGGTGTTGAATGATATGATCCAGCTTACTACAACAATCAGCCTGTTTGTCCTTAGCTATATATTCTATAAAATTAATGTTTCCCTCTGTTGCCTCATTATTACACTTGCTGTCTTCACCACTCTCAACACCCCATTCAATTTAGCCGTCATGGCAGTGGAGTGCTATATTGCTATTTGTTTACCACTGCAACATGCTCGGTTCTGTACAATCAAAAGGACATATATGCTGATAGGTTGGATCTGGGCCATGAGTGCACTCTCCATACTGCCAGATGTCTTTCTTTTTATTGCAACTGAACCTTTAGAGATTTTCTATTCTACAATTTTCTGTGAAAGGGATAGGTTGTTCCATCATCCTGTCAGTTTGAAAAAAAGGGATGTGTCCTACATAATTTCCTTAGTTAGTGTCTGGCTCACTTTATTCTACACTTATTTCAAGATTTTCGTTGCTGCTAAAGCAGCGAAAGAAACTAAATCATCTGATGGAGATGCAAAGAAGGCCAGAAATACAATCCTACTGCATGTCTTTCAGTTATTATTATGTATGTTAACCTATTTAGACCCTTATTTGTTGAAGGCTCTTTTCTACTGGTTCCCTAAACATTATATAAACATAATCTTTATTTCTTATATCATCATTCAGATCCTCCCCAGGTTCGTTAGTCCTATTGTGTACGGTCTACGAGACAAGACCTTTAGACATCATTTGAAAAAGTACCTGCTGTGTTCAAGTTCAATGAGATCAAGCATCAGACCAGCTAGACCTCAACCAAAGGATTTACAGATTTGAATGCCACTAAGAACAAATACTACATTCATAATTACTTTTTTGTGTGTAAGTACACTAGAGGTTTCATTTTGATGATGCAAATACATGGCCTTAGGAGGAAGTGGGTCAGGAAGCAGAAGAGCAGGAATTAACTGTACAGGAAACTTGTACAGACTGTAAATAAAGGAAATTGTACAGGATGCAAATAAAGGAACTTATAAGGAGAACCTGTGTCTTGGTGGTTGTCTGTACTGGGAGAACCCACTGTGGCCGGGAAAGTGCCACAATGAGCAGTACCATTCACAATTAGAGACTGAGTCCTCGGGATGAGGAGGGACTCTTTGAGAGAGTGTTGGTTGAGCCCCAGAACTTAGATGGTTTACCATAGCAGTGGGGTCTTAGATAAGGCAACGTACATAGAATCCAGTAGCACTACTCTGGTCCTAAACCCACCCAATCCACCAGGTACTGCATACCATGGCCCCATCAGCATGCATCCAGAAGCCACCAGGCAGTATAAGCAGGTTGGTCGTCTATCATCCAATGAGCGGGGGGGGGCTCTGCAGGAGGGAACCAAACACTGGACTAATCAGATTTAATCAGTGAAACATGAAAAGCACCCATTGGACTGAGGATGAATCCCAGAAGACAAAGTGACTTGATTTTGAGCACTGAACAGAAGGTCTTTCCATACCTTGGAGGTGAACTAGGCCCCCCTGTTAGAGATGATGCCATGTAACCTGAACACACAGCTCACCAGGAGGCCAGCTGTTTCCTTGGAGGATGCGTGAGTTCCCATTTGAGGGGGGAAGCCAGTGACAAAGTCCGGCACATTATGTGACCAGGGACGGTGGGAATGGAGCAGACCAGAAGGCGGGTTTGTAAAACTCTTACTCTGAGCACAGACCAAGCAGGTTTAAACTAACTCTTGTCTGTCCCTCACCATGGTGGACCACCAAAAGCACTGGTGCAGGAAAGTGAGAGTCTAGTTCATACCAGGATGACAGGTCAGGCTGGTATAAACAAGGGATTAAGGGTTTCATTACCTGGATATCTGATTGTGATGAGCCTGTCTGATTCAAGAGACTGCCAAAAGACGAAACCCACTTTTCCAGATGAGAGTCTAGACGTTTAGTGGTATGGATGTAGTCCAGGTTCTTGTAGTCCATCCACATAACAAAGGGGTGTCCTGCACCTCCGGTTTATGAAGGGGTGAAGCTTTTGATCTAAGGATGAATGCTTGGTTAGTACTGTACCAGCCCCAATGTAAGAGGCAAACACCTCAATGATGAACTGGATCTCAGGGTCTGGGTAAAGGAGAACTGGAGTGGAGGTGAAGAGTGCAGTTTCCAAAAAGCTGCCTCTGCCACAGAAGTCCACTGACATGGACCCACAATGGCTGTTTTGAACTAGAGCTCATCAAAGAGCCAATTGATGTCCTCCTTGAGGTCAGCAGTCTTTATATTTGCTTTAATAAGCTGTAAGTCATGTCTGGGCTGCATGGATGTAGCCAGTTGGCTTAGCTGGCAATGCTAACTAGCTTAGCCACCGGCTACAAGCTGTCAAGTTTGGGATGCGACAAAGTTTAAAGGTGGCTCAGTCACAGATGACCATAAAACTAACTGAGCTTCAATGGTATGATTGGGAATAATTACACCAATGAAATCAGAAATATTATAAACTAAAAGAAATAAAATAAAAACTATTATAATAAAAAGCTAACATCTTTTTAGGGCTGAAAGAGCTAGCGAGCTTGAACTCAAAACAACAGGACAATTCTCATGGGTCACACATCTTTAAGTTGCCTTGGGTTAAAATGTGCTCTATAAATAAACAGGTGGAAAACTTTATAGATAACTGCATCTTTGTTGATTTTTTTTTTTCAAAGGCAACAACCTGCACTCTCAATATAGAAGGTTTTGGTGCCAGACTCTATGGTTCAAACAGAGTGGTGTGTGTGCATGTATCACTTAATATGTGGTACTTCTTGAACTTTTTTAATTACTGTAGGACGGCTGATGTCTCCTAACTCATACACAGCTGAATATAGAAATGACATCATTTGACATTTAGTGGGACTTACATGTCATCCAACCTGATATAAAACAATCAAACTGACTTCAGACTAATTCTAAGTTGGAGCGTGTACCATCTGAGGTGAGAATATCTTTGGTGTTATCACACTAGTGCCCTATTATATTTATATTTAAATGTATTTATCTTCTAATTTTACATTATTGTGATGCATTTGAATGGTATGTGTTCTTTTTTTTAACAATAATCACTTTTATCACTCCTTAACTATGCATATGATATCTTTAATGCAATTCAGCAACTAAATGGTGTTTTAAGCAGTGGAAAGTTGTTCATTTTAAAGGAGAAAAAAGTGTAAATCATGTCGTTTTTCTGACACCAGTGAAGCATTTGTTTATATTATTTTGAACTTGATGAGAAGAAAATTGACATTTTATGTTTACTTTAATGAATATAAATGATTTATTGCTTGCAAGGTGAAAAGTGTTGGGAATTAACCATGGTCTTATTGTTGCGAACCATTTAAGAGCTGTAGTGTAAGTGTAAGAGTTATAGTTTTTGAATGGACATATTTATTAATAACGGCTTTTTCAATAGAAAGTCAGAATCTTGATGATTTTTTATTAGTTGCAGACTTATTCATTGTGCTTATTTCTGTCTGTATAGATGAGTATTAGAAAGACATTTGCAGAGCTAACCTTAACATGATATTTTATATATTTAACGATGCCTCTGTAACAGAAACTTACAGGATACTTAAATCATCTCCATGAATTCCTCATCTGAGGGTTTGCCGAATGGTCTACGTACCCGAGACCTTCCAAGCACAGCTGTGGTCAAAAATGTGATTGTTGTGGCTCTTGGCCTCACTATCAACTATATCAATGGCACCCTGATTCACACCTTCAGAAAACATGAGGTTAGAATATATTATTGTCATTTGAGTAATTACATTTCATGATTATTTAATACTTATAATCATTTGAGTAAGAAGGAAATAGATAAAATGGAAAACAGATTACTTTGTTTTTAACTCACTGATTCTTTTCTTCTCTCCTTCAGATTTTTTGTGTGAATCCTCGTTACATCTTATTCATCCACCTGGTGTTGAATGATATGATCCAGCTTACTACAACAATCAGCCTGTTTGTCTTTAGCTACGTATTCTACACAATTAACATTTCCCTCTGTTGCCTCATTATTACACTTGCTGTCTTCACCACCCTCAACACCCCATTGAATTTAGCCGTCATGGCAGTGGAGTGCTATATTGCTATTTGTTTACCACTGCGACATGCTCAGTTCTGTACAATCAAAAGGACATATATTCTGATTGGTACGATCTGGGCCGTGAGTGCACTCTCCATACTACCAGATGTCTTTCTTTTTATTGCAACTGAACCTTTAGAGATTTTCTATTCTACAATTTTCTGTGACAGGGATATTCTGTTCCATCACCCCGTCAGTTTGCAAAAGAGGGACGTGTCCTACATAATTTCTTTACTTAGTGTTTGGTTCACTCTCTTCTACACATACTTCAGGATTTTCTTTGCTGCCAGAGCAGCTAAAGCAACTAAAGAAACTAAATCATCTGATGGAGATGCAAAAAAGGCCCGAAATACAATCCTGCTGCATGGATTTCAGTTATTATTATGTATGTTAACCTATTTAGACCCTTATTTGTTAAAGGCCTTTTTGTACTTGTTCCCTAAACATTATGGACACACACTCTTCGTTGGCTACATCACCATTCAGATGCTCCCCAGGTTTGTCAGTCCTATGGTGTACGGGCTACGAGATAAAACATTTAGACATCACCTGAAAAAGTACCTGCTGTGTTCAATAAAACTAAACATCAGACCGGCACCATCTCAAACAAAGCATTTACAGATGTGACTGCCACTGACGACAAACAGTATATTTATTATGACTTTTCAGTGTGAAAGTCCACTAGAGGCCCTATTTTGATGCTGCAAACAATGACCTTAGTGCAAGCAAAACAAGTGCACTTTGTGTGTATGTTCAAGTCATTTTAGTAGATAAGAGGGATCAAAGTCAGTCAGTCATTTTCTATACCTGCTTATTCCTCATTAGGGTCATATGATCTGCTGGAGCCAATCCCAGCGCGTTACGGCGAGAGGCAGGGATACACCCCAGATGGTCGCCAGCCAATCGTGGGGCACACACCATTCACTCAAGAGGGATCAAAGTGTTGAATATATAAAACAAAATAAAATAAAATTGGGCCACAGCAGCAACATAAATCAAGGCAAGTGGGAGATTATTATATATATCAGGTATTTTTTGACCCGAGATTTTAAATGAATCAATGAAAGAGGCAAATCTGATGCTGTTCCTGAGTCTGGGGGCTGCAACAGCAAAGGCACGGCCACCCCTGTATTTAAAGTTGTACCATCAAGCCCCAGATCAGCCAGCCTGTGTGGATAGAGTTACAAGTAATGTGAGTTAGGTGGGGGCCAAATCCATTCAGGGATTTATGAATGAAAAGCAGATGTTTAACCTCCTCAGACACAACCCCTTTTTTTAGTCCTATTTGCACCCACTGTCAATCACTTAACATAAGAATGAATTTTATGTTACTACCTGATGAAGGTCTGAGCACCAAAACGTCGTAACATTAAATTAATTCTTATGTTTTTTACTTTAAGCATCCAATGCTGCTTTTTTCCCTCTCCTGTCCTCTGCATCGGTGTGCACAATGAAAATAGTATCCCCAAGTTGTAAGTAGCACAGTTCTAATATGTCACATTCTAAAGCCCTGGCTATTGGCTATCAGATTTGGATGGTTTCGTCATGGTACATTTTCATTGGGTCAACGCTGTCCTTCAAACCAAAGGTGGTCAAACTCTCACAGTTGGTCCTTTTAAGCTGCTATCTCCAGACCCCAAGCTTCAATTGGCTCGTGCATGGTATCAATCAATGTGAAACAACTCTGAGATCATAAGTGTTGCCTTATTTGGGCATAGAAACCAACAACTGAACAAACAAATTTATTACCATAAATGGCCCCCCACCACTCCCTGTGTCTTGAGAGGATAAAATCAAATCTTAATTAAACTGTTATCTAGTGGAGGAAGGCCAGAATGGGGGTGATGTGGTCCCTCTTGTGGGTTCCTGTTAAAAGTCTGGTGGGATTCCCCTTTACAGTGACACAAAGCAGAGGCACAAGGTGCAAAGGAGAGGGGGGTTGTCCAGGGTTTCAGATTAATTCACAGGTTCACAAACTCAACCAATCACAGCGTCACCTTCCATTCTCTTAAAAAAAAGCATGTTGTGCTTCCATCTGGCATATTGCAATTTAGAGAGGGGTCATCCTGATGTTTCCCAGGTTCCCAGCTTTGTTCTATGATCAGAAAACGGATCCTATGTTGCTTCTATTGCTGGGTTTGAGGTTACACCTGGATAACTGCTACTTGGATGGTGTTTAGAGAGATGAGGGTCATGGACATAACATGAAATAAGAATGTTTGGGGCAGATGGTGATAGGTTTAATTAAAATAATTGACTTCACGGCCTGTATATTATTTTGAATGAGGGGTCACTGGACGATTTTACAGTGCTCTGTAATAAATAGCTTATTTTTTTCTCATTGATGATTGGCTTCTGTTTTTCCCACACCAGAAAAAAGAACTTGTCTTGTTGATTTGGCATAAGCAACAGTATTATATTTAATAATAGGAAATAAGCTGCATGAATATATAAATATGAATTCAAGAGATGTATAATGAGCTTTGTTCAATAAATACTTTTCCTATATATGGCTCATGGAAATAGAAGTTAATTCAGTTCAATTCACTTTTATCTATATAAACCAATATTACAACACAGTTGTCTCAAAGACCTTAAAGTCCTTAGACCCTCCTTCTTCTCCGTCTCCTTAATCCATCCATCCATACGTTTAAAGGATAAACTAACAATAAACATTTTGCAGCACAGTATTTCATTTGGTAAAAATATGCGAATTTAAGACACAAATACATCAAACATTTTTTAATGCTTTACATTTTAACCAGATTATATATAAAGATTAGAGAGTATGAGCAAATACAGTTGTGTTTCAGTGCTATGGACGCTTTAATATTGTCAGAATAAGGCCCTAGAACACACTGAGTATGAGATTATAATGAAATTATAGATCCATGGAGTTTAACAAATTAAAATTGTGCTCTTATTGTATTTGAATAAAAGTGGAATTAACCATCCTGATTTAGTTCTTGTTTTATTTTGAGAGTTGTACTAAGTGTTTAAACTATTATAAATTTAATATTGTTTTATGGTTTAAATAAAACCAAGAAATAAAGTCATATAACCAGATGGTGGCTGTGGGATGGTTGAGCTATAGTGTAGTGAATAGGGTAAAGGTTGGAGAGAAAACCAATTATCATCGTAATGCATCGCACAAAATCCCCAAAACAAATAGTTTTAACAAATATTTGAAAAGACTATTTATTCCTCATGCTGCTGTGAGTGTGTGTGTATGTCTGCAGCACAAAAACATGTTACCACAGCTCCAGAACACCAGAAGTGCAAGAAATCCATTCACATAAAGCCACATAAGGTAATTGGCTGAATATATTTAATTGATAAAAGGGGAAATGGACTTCATTTGTATGAAAGCTTTTCCCAGCCTGTCAAATGTCAAACCAGCTGTTGCTGCGTTGTTATTTGTTATCTGACGTCATCATGTCAGACTCAGATGTTCTGATCCAGTATAATTTGTGTAAAACTGAATCCATCTCACCCGCAACAGTTCATGCATCACATTTCAGTAAAATGAATCTGCTACAGTAATAGTCAATGCAGCTTTTCTAGTGAATAAATATGTATCTCATCTTCTATACCTGCTTATTCCTCATTAGGGTCACATGGTCTGCTGGAGCCAATCCCAGCGCATTACAGGTGAGAGGCAGGGATACACCCCAGACAGTGGCCAGCCAATCGTGGGGGACACACATCAATTAAGTCTCCAATTAACCTCAGCATGTTTTTGGACTGTGGGAGGAAGGCGGAGTATCCGGTGAAAACCCACCAGACACAGGGAGAACATGCAAACTCCACACAGAAAGGTCCCAGACCCCGGACCAAGGAGGTCTTGAACCTGTGACCTTCTTGCTGTGAGGCAACAGCGCTAACCCCTGCACCACCGTGTCGCCCCCATAGTAGACAGTATTTCCCTAAAAACAATATATAAACTCATACAGCATTAAACCTTTTTATCATCACTTATAAGTGTTGGTTTATTCATTTGCAGAAACCCTGCTGCCCTCTGCCTGTGTTTGTTTTTTTTACATTTCTTATTGCCTTGGTGGACAGAAACGTCCTGAAACACCCAAAAAATGAGAAAATGCCACTAACAATTTGTGGTAAGTGCTTAATCAAAGACACCTGCAAAATTATATAATATATGTATTAATTATATGTAATTTATATGTAATTTTGGACCCAAATCACAATTTATAGTGAAATATTAAATAATGAAATTATTAATAGTACAAAGGTGTACAAGGTATACAAGATGTTCATCAAAGGATTAAAATTTTTTTTTTTTTTACACTTGAGACAAGTTAAATGGAGGTGTGTGAACCACACACACTGCAGAGTAGATAAAGTCATGGAGTTTGGCTCTGCAGCTGCAGACGACACTTAACACAGCATTTATTTATATCTAGTCGGTGAAAAGCAGTTACAGCATTTTATTCAACAGATGTAAGTTGCCTTTTTAATGTGAAAGTGGGGTAATGGGTGGTAATGTATAGATATATTATACACCTTAACATGTGAAAGGCAGCTTGTTTAATATGTCTGTCTTCTTAATAATTCTCTTATATGAATTGTAGGATAGAGATTTTTAATATAAATGCTTATTCCATATCTGGTTTGAAACTAATTAATTAGTGTTTGATTTACAGTGTTTATTGATGATTATTGTTGAAATAATGGCTGATAAATATAACAAATACATTACTTAAATATGTTTATGCTTACAATTATATATATTTATCATTATTGTGTTGTGACAGCTTTGGAGGACCTGCCGCTGCCACATGAATCACTCATCTGAAAACATGAGTTCAGTTCGTGATGATCTCAGCGTGGCTGTGAGCAAAAACGTGATTGTTGCTCTGCTCTGCATCATCATCAACTACATCAACGCTACCCTGATCCACACCTTCAACAAGCACCAGGTCGAAAACCCTCACGTTGAATGTGCATTTAGCTGCAGAGAAACCAAAAATGAAGAAAGGGGAGTTTATACTTTTAAAGAAAAGGTTTCACATGTTTTCAACTCTGCCTTAAAGACAGAGTAATAGTAAAATAGTTTCTCTTGCTGCAATCAATCATATTGATCGTTCATAATGCTTTTACAATGTAAATGATGGAGGACAGTGTTAAAAAAACTATATAAATCCAGTAGATTTCTTTAAACGGTGCATCTTTTCAATGGGGAAACACTGTCTAAGGAAATACAATGAGGGAATTTGAAATTAAAAAAGAATAAATTTGGCAGAAATCCACTTGTTTGTGCAAATTCATGGTTACTGTGGTGTGAACACTGCAGATATTAGACACACCGAATAATCATGAATCCTGTTCATGACTGCTGTTTTAAGACAAACTAGAAAAATTGTGAATGCATCCTTTAAGTAAGATTTTGACTGAAGGTATTTCAGCATTTTTATACTGTGGAATTCATCATTTTACTCATTTAACTCCATCCACCATAGCACATAGCCATGTAAGTATTAGTGAGTTTTAAGATGGAGTTTTAATGTGAACCTATTACAAGAATGTGCTTTTCATCACTTAATAAAAGCATTTAGACTGACTTCCTACACTTATATACACATAAGGGGGGCTCAGAAGTATAGAAACTATAGTTTAAACATACTTCTCTAGACGATAAATGATCAAATCAGGCTTTTTAGTGTAAAAGTACCAGTTTCAAAACTATTTAAAGTATGAGAGTAAAAATAATGTGGGGAAAAATGACATTAAAGGCAAAAGCTTAGTCCATAGGAGCCTATAACCACATGTTTCTAAAGGTTATAATGACTATAATGTTATATTAAAATGTTAATGGAGATAAAAGCAGCAGGAAGCCAGAATGAGAAGAGAGGAGTAACAAGGATATTTTAAGGAGTAGAATTAAAAAAAAAAAAATTCTACTTAAGTTTTTGTTATTCATTTCTGGATTTACAAACAAAAAAATGAGCAAATATTCCATTGAAACAAGAGTGTAAAAATATAATACATTCAATTAAATGCAAACTACTTGAAATTACCATAAAAAAAGAAAAAAGCAATTCTCAATAAGATTTATAATGAATGCTCTCGTTAAACACTCAAAGCAGTAATCATTAGAAACAGGAAATGTATGTATGTAATAAATGCAGTGGTGTGTACAGACTGTTTGAATGTTAGAGGTGAAATGGGAGAAAAGGGCACAAATAGTAGCACTGAAGAGGGCACTTTAACGTGTTTCAGCTCCCTTGAAGATACTTTGGCACATGTTTGGCCCCTAGATGGCACTTCAGCGAGCATCCACCCCCCTGAGCAGGCCACTGATTAAATGTGATAATGGGCTGAATAATAACGTCCAACTCTGCTCTACTCCTGTGTCCATGACTGTTCAAAGCAATAATCATTAAAGACACGGATATTTATATATTTAATAAATGCTGTGAAAGGGCAGGGCAGGGGTGGAAAGGGAAAAAAGACACATATAGCCGCACTGAAGAGGGCACTTTAATGTGTTTTAGCTCCAAAGAGGACACTTTAGCACATGTTTGGGTATTAGAGGGCACTTTAGCATGCATTTTAGTTCTTAGAGCCCACATTAGCACATGTTTGGCTCCTAGAGGGTAACAGACTGAATAATAACGTCCAACTCTGCTCTACTCCAACAGATATTCAACATGAACCCACGATACATCCTCTTCATTCACCTCGTGGCCAACGACATGATGCAGCTGACGTCCTCAGTGATTATGATGTTCGCTACCTATATTTTCTATAAAATCAGCGTCCGCCTCTGTTGCTTCCTGCTCCTGTTTTCTGTCGTCACCACTCATAACACGCCGCTGAATTTAGCAGGAATGGCAGGCGAGTGCTACATTTCTATTTGTCTGCCGCTGCTCCACCCGACGTTATGCACCATCAGGAGAACTTATATTCTCATCTGTATGATCTGGTTGGTGAGTTCAATGTCCTACGTACCGGACGTGTTTATTATCCTCAACACGGAATCCGTAGAATTCTTGGATTCAAAAATAATCTGCATCAGAACCAACGCGTTTCTGAGTCCTTCCATCCATCAGAAGAACAACATCTATAACACAGTATTGCTGGTTATGGTTTGGAGTACCCTGGTCTACACTTACTTAAGGATTCTTTTCGCTGCAAAATCCGCTGATAGCGATGCAAAGAAGGCCAGGAACACCATCCTGCTGCATGGTTTCCAGCTACTGTTAAGCATGCTCACATATGTAGCCCAGGCTTTAAGACGGGCCCTTTACATCTGGTTCCCTAGAAATATTTCTGATTCAATCTTTGTTGCTTATATCTTCATCCAGGTCCTACCCAGACTAATCAGTCCTGTTGTTTATGGGCTGAGAGATAAAATGTTCAGGAAATACCTGCAGAGGTACCTGCTGTGTGCAGTGAGAGTAAGAATCAATCCTGTCAGGCCTGTGGTTAAATAGATTCACTAAGATTATGTTGAATATGACTTTGATGCTGTTACTTTATAATGTGGTTGTGTTTGATGTAAGCCTACATATTCATAGATTCATAACTGATGTTTTATATATTAAATAAAAGCACAATAACTGTCTGAAGGAGGCAAGAAACAACATTGACTGATTAATAAATCCTTATTCTAGCAAACCACAACATCCTCCAACTAATTCTCTCTGTGAGGACTTTGCAAAGAGGTAAAATTGATTCTATCAGAATTTAGGATGAACCACAGTACAGAGACTGTGGTTTTAAAAGTCGTCAATGATCTCAGGTGCAGGTTGGACACACACAAGCTTTCAGTCCTTGTTCTACTGGATCTAATCTTTTGATGCAGTAGATCACATTATTCTTTTAGATAGACTCAGACACCTGGTTGGCCTCTCTGGTCCTGTTTTCAAGTGGTTCACTTCCTATATCACAGATAGAAAATTCCTGGTAAGTTTGGATACATGTTCCTCAAGAATACATGAAATAAAATGTGGTGTCCCCCAAGGATCAATTTTAGGACCAATTCTTTTCAATTTCTATATCCTCCCACTTCGCAGCATCATCAGTAGACGTCACGTTCATTTTCATAGCTATGCTGATGATACACAGCTGTATATTTCCATGTTTCCTGATGACATGGAGCCACTTGACGCCATTTTTAACTTTTAGACATCAAAAACAAAACTGAAGTTTTAATCATCAGCCCTGAAGCCCAGAGAGTGAAACTATTCATAAAACTGCAGACATTGTCTCTGAATCCATCCAATCAAGTAAAAAATCTGGGCGTCATTTTTGACTCTGAGCTCAACTTTATTCCACACATTAAATCTGCTTTTATTACCAGTCGTACTGATTATTGCAATGCCCTGATTCCTGTTCTTCCTAAAAAGAACATCACAAGTCTACAACTATTACAGAACTCAGCAGCACGTGTGCTGACGAGGACCAGAAGAGCATATTACACTGGTTTTGAAGTCATTGCATTGGCTTCCTGTGTGTTTCAGGATCGATTTTAAGGTTCTCTTAATGGATTCTTGGAAGGGTCTTGGGCCTTCTTATCTTTCTGAACTGCTTTTACCATACGCACCCTCAGGTTCTCTGACACCAGCATTTTATCTATTCCCAGAGTAAGAACATGAACATACAGGGAAGCGTCCTTCTAGTTTTATGGCCCCGTCTGTGGAACAGCCTGAGGAGGAGCTGAGGGCTGCAGGGAGTGTTAATATTTTTAAAAAGAGACTCAATACCCATCTATGTAATCTGGCTTTTAACCAATGTTCTTAATAATAATTTTGTCTTATTCTTTTTAGTTATCTTATTGTATCTTATTCTATTCTATCTTAGCTATTATTATTTGTTACTTCATTTTATCATTTATTATTTTCATACTCTTATACTTAATCTGGCTTTTATCCCAATTGTTGTTTAATTACATTCTTTTACTCCATGTTGTCTATTTATTTTGTTTAATATCCCCCTGAATGTTTCTTTAAGGAGAAACTGGTCCAGGTTTTTATGGGTTAAACACTCAACCATGCATCAAATCTGATAACAAATAAATACAGGTTATTTAGGAATATATGAAATATTAAATGATGAAATGAATGTAGTCCAATGAAACATGAGGCAGGACATGCATTAAAGGGTTAAAAACTAGTTGCTGCATTCCTTTTTTTTTCTTTGAACAAATGCAAGTTAAATAGAGGTGTGTGAACCACAGACACTGCAGAGTAGATAAAGTCATGCAGGTCGGATTTTGACCATTTGACTCTGCAGCATATGTCCATTCACACTGTGAGTGGTAAATTTAAAAAGAGAAGAGACGAAACAACAAAAAAAACCTGCGTATCAACAATCAGTGAATAGCAGTTACACTGATTTAACAGATGTAAGTTGACTTTTATGATGTGAAAAACTGGGTGTTGGGTAATGTATGAATGTATCTTATAACATGTGCACGATAGTTTGTTAAACATGTCCATCAGTAGTTCTTAATAAACCTGAATTATATGTATTGCAGAATAATGACGTTAAAGAAATATAAATGCTTATTCCATATCCTGTTTGCAGTGGTTATTGATGATTGTGTGACTTTCCACTGATTCTTTATGGTGTTGTGACAGCTTTGGAGGACCTGCCGCTGCCACATGAATCACTCATCTGTAAACATGAGTTCAGTTCGTGATGATCTCAGCGTGGCTGTGAGCAAAAACGTGATTGTTGTTCTGCTCTGCATCATCATCAACTACATCAACGCTGCCCTGATCCACACCTTCAACAAGCACCAGGTCGAAAACCTTTACCTTAACTTTAGCTGCAGAGGAGAAACCAAGAACTGGAATAAGGAGAAAGGAATACGACACTGCTTTTCAAGCCTTAAAGCAAATGTCACATCCATATGAACACTGAAAGAACTGAAGAGTCCATATGCAAAAAAAAGAGATTATAACCTTGCCTATAACCTTGCAGTCGCTGATAACATAACAAATGTGACCTCTTTAATGTAATAAATGGCCAATAATGTGATAAAAGTCCTTAATACCATAATAACATAGTATGTTATTCATTATGTTGGCAGATAATGTAATAAGTTATTACAAAATCTGCCAAAAGTTATTTGTTCAGCACTTTTATTATGTCGTTGGGGTAAATTTCATGTCATATATTGGTTGGTTAAAGACACTGAATTTGGATAAATTTTGATATCACCTAGATAAATAATAAATAAATTGATCTTTTGAAGATTTCTAAAAAGTTATCTGCCAAATGAATACTATTCTTTTCTGTATACTGGGTCAAAATCCTCTCGCTAAAACAATTACAATGCAACCAGGTCTAAATTTTTGCAAAAGCTCAGTCGAAGCTAAAAAGAAGCATCTTAGTTTGAAATACAAAGAGGGGATTTTATACTTTTATTTAAAAGACAGGTGTTGCAATTTCTGTTTTTAAGCTAAAATAAAAGCTGAAGTAGTTTATTCTTGCTGTAATCATTGCTCCTGTTCATACTGACAGTATGAACAGTATTTGTACTTCATTACTTAACATATATACAAAATAAAATGAGCAAAAATCCACTGACAATACAGCATGATTATCTTATAAATGTATAAAAATAGCATAATACATTATTTGCATAGTTTACTGTGTCTGCATTCAATGTTTTTTCTGTTACACCTTATAATTTATTCTTGTCTTTTGCTGAAAAACTACAGAGAAGACTTGAAATCTCCTTAAAAGAAAGCCATTTTCTCATACAATAATATTTTTAATGACTGCTCAAAGCAATAATCATTAAAGACACGGAAATTTATGTATTTAATAAATGCAGTGAAAGGGCAGGGCAGGGGTGGAAAGGGAAAAAACACACATATAGCCGCACTGAAGAGGGCACTTTAACGTGTTTTAGCTCCGAAGAGGACACTTTAGCATGCATCTTGGCTGCCATGAGGGCACATTAGCACATGTTTGGCTCCTAGAGGGTAACAGACTGAATAGTAACGTCCAACTCTGCTCTACTCCAACAGATATTCAACATGAACCCACGATACATCCTCTTCATTCACCTCGTGGCCAACGACATGATGCAGCTGACGTTCTCAGTGATTATGATGTTCGCTACCTATATTTTCTATAAAATCAACGTCCGCCTCTGTTGCTTCCTGCTCCTGTTTTCTGTCATCACCACTCATAACACGCCGCTGAATTTAGCAGGAATGGCAGGCGAGTGCTACATTTCTATTTGTCTGCCGCTGCTCCACCCGACGTTATGCACCATCAGGAGAACTTATATTCTCATCTGTATGATCTGGTTGGTGAGTTCAATGTCCTACGTACCGGACGTGTTTATAATCCTCAACACGGAATCCGTAGAATTCTTGGATTCAAAAATAATCTGCATCAGAACCAACGCGTTTCTGAGTCCTTCCATCCATCAGAAGAACAACATCTATAACACAGTATTGCTGGTTATGGTTTGGAGTACCCTGGTCTACACTTACTTAAGGATTCTTTTTGCTGCAAAGTCCGTTGATGGCGATGCAAAGAAGGCCAGGAACACCATCCTGCTGCATGGTTTCCAGCTACTGTTAAGCATGCTCACATATGTAGCCCAGGCTTTAAGACGGGCCCTTTACATCTGGTTCCCTAGAAATAGTTCAGATGCCGTCTTTGTTGCTTATATCTTCATCCAGGTCCTACCCAGACTAATCAGTCCTGTTGTTTACGGGCTGAGAGACAAAATGTTCAGGAAATACCTGCAGAGGTACCTGCTGTGTGCAGTGAGAGTAAGAATCAATCCTGTCAGGCCTGTGGTTAAATAGATTCACTAAGATTATGCTGCTTATGACTTTGATGCTATTATGTTATAATTGGTTGTGTTTGATAGGTAGATATTCAAAGATGATGAATTAATCAATTAATAACTAAAAAAAACACTGTTATCTATCAAACTCTGGCTTAATGGTTCCACAGCGTAGAAGCTGAAATCTTAATATCTATTTAATTATAATAAGATGTAGATTAGATTAATCCAGATCTAGGATCTAGGATCAGCAGGTGAAGTTATCTCCTGCTTAACAAACCAATATTTTATCCAACTTCACATGAAAAACAGTAACTGGAACCTTTTTTCATCTTATTTTGTATTGTAGTGTATAGTCCATTGGGTCAGATTGGGCCCTTTAGTGGGTCAGTTCTGGTCTGGGGGATCACATTCTAGATCAGGGTTAGGCAATCCTGGTCCAGATGTGTGGGTGCAGGCTTTTGTTTCAACCAATAAGTAACACACCTGTTTCTACTAATCAACCACTGCCAAGGACCTTCATTAATAGAATCAGGCCCTTGTGTGAGATGCCAGAAATTAACACCGACTTTGTCAGTTCTGTATATTTAATTCTCAGTTTATATGAAAGACCTTTGTATCTTGCTTTGTGCTCTTTGACCTCACCCTGTGAATTATGTTTTTTGGATGCTGTTGCTAGAAAAATAAACTCCTCGCTTTTGTTTCTGAATCGTAGCCTGAAAGTTGTTCCTTTCTCTGACTAAACCTGCCAATCTACAATCTGAGTAACCCTACGAACCTGCCAGTATGGAACCAGCTCAGTCTGGTATGGAGTCATGTTGGAGAGACAGTAAAACCAACTGGATGAACTCAGAAAATCTATCTTCACAGCAAGTTTTCTGCGAGGTGCAGCTCCCTCCCAGCTCCACAATTCTGCAACAATTCTGGCTTAAAACCAAGATGGCGGTAACTTCAATTGAACCTCAAAACATGAGTCCACAAACCAGTGGATGACGTTATGGAGGCAATGTTTAGTGTTTAATCTATGGTGAAAGCTGCTCCACTGGGGGTGCATGTGGGGGTATAGCTCAGTGGTAGAGCATTTGACTGCAGATCAAGAGGTCCCTAGTTCAAGTCTGGGTGCCCCCTTTGTGTTTTTTATATCGTAAACTATCCTGCATCACCTCCAGTCTCCATTCCAGTTCACTGGACTGGTCTGAAGTGCATCAAGGTGGGTTTAAACCATGCTGAAGTGCTAAAGCCTGCATTTTCCCAGTTGGTCAGTTGAGACTGGTTATTCATGACCACGTTGTGGAAGGCATGGTTGTTTAAAACTCACTTTTTTTTCTTTAGATTTTTAAAGGCTAAAATTCTGCACAATTAAGCAGCTACAACAAGAGAGATGCAGCATGTTGTCTGCAAGGTGCAGGTTCATCTTCGCTTCGCTTCATCTTGCCTCAAAATCCAAGATGGCGGTAGTGTCAATTGAACCTCAAAACATCCACCAACCAATGGATGACATCATGGAGGAGATGGCCATTGTTTTCCAATGGGGAAAACTGTTCCTCTGAAAGGACACAATCATTTAGTTGCATGTGGGGGTATAGCTCAGTGGTAGAGCATTTGACTGCAGATCAAGAGGTCCCTAGTTCAAATCTGGGTGCCCCCTTCAAGTTTTTTTATATCGTAAACTATCCTGCATCACCTCCAGTCTCCATTCCAGTTCACTGGACTGGTCTGAAGTGCATCAAGGTGGGTTTAAACCATGCTGAAGTGCTAAAGCGTACATTTTCCCAGACTGGTTAATCATGACAACTTTGTGGAAGGCATGTTTTTTTTTCATTAGATTTTTAAAGGCTAAAATTCTGCATAATTAAGCAGCTACAACAAGAGAGATGCAGCATGTTGTCTGCAAGGTGCAGGTTCATCTTCGCTCCACAAATCAGCAACAATTCTGCCTCAAAATCCAAGATGGCGGTAGCGTCAATTGAACCTCAAAACATCCACCAACCAGTGGATGGCATCATGGAGGAGATGGGGAAAACCTTTAATAGCATGTGGGGGTATAGCTCAGTGGTAGAGCATTTGACTGCAGATCAAGAGGTCCCTAGTTCAAGTCTGGGTGCCCCCTTGGAGTTTTTTATATAATAAACTCATCTGCATCACGTCCAGTCTAGATTCTACTTCACTGGGTTGGACCTAAATGAATCAAGGCAGGAATGAATCACTGGGCAAACGCTGAAGTGCTGCAGCCTGATTGAATATGCATGAATCATACAGCGTTAAAACTGTCCCGCCCCCTCTGTCACACACATTAAACTCATGACATTAGCATCTGTAGACTATAAAAGTATTGTTTCTAAGCATCAGACTTATTGTATGTTCTTGCCAAGGTGGGTCCTTATCTGATCTATAACACAACTGTCTTATTCTTCATGCTGCCTTGTATTTTTATATTGGTATATCCTAGAAATCAATATATTATCATTGTTGTTATATTACAATTATTGATCCATCACATTCTATATGCACATTATTTACAGTATTTCTTAAGACAGATGTTCAGATGTAAGTAAATTAATTGCAGATGTCTTATTATGTATCTGTTTTATTTTAAGATTATTAATAACATTTAAAATGATTCTTTTCTTTTAGATTTGGTTTCCGGATGCTGGTTTTGTGCTGATTTCACGATTTTTATCCAAAGTAGTTTATGTTTTTCCTCTTGTGCTCGTTTGCAAAGAAAAGGTCGATTTCATAGATTTTAATAGATTTGTATGTTTGAATGGTTCAGTTTGTTTTAAGGGTAGTTTATTTGACTTATAATAAGAGGAGGGACACAGGTTATTCATGTCAGTGAAGCAGCATGAACTTATGAGATTCTGAAGATAAATGGAATCCATTTATTTCATTATTTATTTGTGTTAAAGTCCAACATGTTAAAAAGTCGTATTGCTGTGTTAAACTTCAGTTGATGGTTTTGTTTTATTTCAGTTTACTTGAGTTTAGCTTCTTATTATCTGCTCACAGAGGACACAACAATACTCAATTCTAACAGAAATGCATGAATAACGAAATAATGAATCACTTGTTGATTACTACATATATTTATAATTGATTCTGATGCTACACTTCACTGATAATAACCTGCAAAAACTGGGTGTTTGCAGGTTTTTACATGTGTCTGATGTTGGTTATATTCCAGTAATACGTTGTCCTCTTCCATTCGACTTTACCTACAGCTGCTGTGGAGAAATCCGACTCATGAACATTTCAAACATCAGCAGAAACATCACAGCAGCAGTGGCCCATCGAGACAATTTAAACACAGCAATAATCAAGAATGTGATCACTGTGGTTCTCTGCATCTCCATCAACTACATCAACAGCAGCCTGGTGCACACGTTCAGGAAGCACCAGGTCTGAGTTTTAGCAAGTATCTCAATGTATTCTCATTCTAATTTATGGCAACTCAACATTTTATTGTCCCCTTAATCACTAGGAGTTTAACCAGTAAATATATGTTAATAATAGTGTATTATTTGGTAATTACCACTGGTAAATACAGTGAAACTACATGGTAATAATATGTTCATATAGAAATAAACATGGCAGCTTATTTTCTGTGTAAGTTCATGTTTTATTAAGTAATAATCCAGAGTTTGTATTTATTGTGTCAGTAATGGAATACTATCCATTCATATTTATTTACCAGTTAAATGTAGTATTATTTTCTCAGTATTTACCTACTTATCTGGTTTATTTAATAGATTTTAATGTGTTTTTTAATAATATTTTGTGTATACATACATTTTTTTATTAATTCTAAAATGCACTGTCGTTTCTTAATCAAGCAAATTTAACTCAAAGTAATTATGTACAATTTAATTTACATCTCCTGAGTTTGTGGAGTAAAATATTTGGTTTGGTTCAGTGTCTGAATTTTAAGTTTATTGAAGGTTAGGATACAGAAAGTAATTCTATCGTAATGTATTTAAGTAGAAATCTCTTGATAATTAAAGTAAATTCTACTCAACATGGTTATTGTGCAAGTACTGAGGAAATAATGGAAAAATAAATAAAAACTATAAGTACAACCAACTTAAAAATATATATTTAGAGTCATGTACATTTATTTTGACATAGTAAAATGAGTTTTTTTCAACTAAAGAGTGTTTTCAATGGTAATTACCCAATTGCACCATATATTTACTGGGTAAAAACCTACTATTACAGCTTTAGTTTCAATATACTATAGTTATATGTGTATTTATTGATGCTACTTATGATTAATGGAAAATACCCAACAATATATTACCAATACCTAGTATTTCAGCTATAGATTCTAATCGCTTCACTGTATATTACCAATGGTAATTACCCAATAATTGCATATATTTGCTAGGTAAATATCTAGTATCTCAGCTGTAGTTTTAGTAGTAATCACCATATAATAAGCTATTATTAACATATATTTACATGTAGGGTCTGTAAAAGGAAAGGTAGCCATTTTTATTTCATTAGCAGCATGTTATATATAATATTCTCATATGTTTTTGTCTTATTTCCTCATCGGTTCTGTTGTTTGTTGCAGATTTTCAACATAAACCCTCGTTACATCCTGTACATCCACCTGGTGATAAACGACATCATGCTGTTGACCATGTTCACCCTCATCCAAGTCCTGAGTTACATCCTGTTCACTATCAACGTCTCCTTGTGTATAGTTTTGCTCATGATCGCCATCTTCGCCAACCTGAACAACCCTCTAACCCTGGCGGTGATGGCCATAGAGTGTTACATCGCCATCTGTTTCCCTCTCCGCCACACGCAGATCTGCACGGTCAAGAAAACCTACGTCGTGATCGGCCTCATATGGTTTTCCAGCGCGCTTTCCATCCTGCCGGATTTATTCCTCACCCTGGCCACGGAATCCGTGGGCTTCTTCCACTCCAGAGTTTTCTGCCTCAGGGAAAATGTTTTCAAACACCCCCAGCTGACGGAGAAGAGAGACGTGTCCTACATCGTGTATCTGGTCGTTGTTTGGCTCACTCTTTTCTACACGTACTTCAGGATCCTTTTCGCCGCTCAGGCAGCTTCTGCAGACGCCAAAAAGGCAAGAAACACCGTCCTCCTGCATGGTTTCCAGCTGCTGCTGTGCATGCTCACCTACGTGTTTCATCTCATCATGAGCGGCCTGACGTTCCTGTTTCCCAGAGGAGTCCTGGCCATCCGATTCGCCGTTCCCATCTTTGTTCAGGTTCTGCCGCGTCTCATCAGTCCGATCGTTTATGGGCTACGAGACAAGACGTTCAGGCAGTATCTGAGGAGATATCTGTTCTGTTCAACAAGCACCAGGAGTCATCCACTGATCACTGGGAAGAGTTCGATATAACGTCCTGTTAGAGTTGCTCTGTTTTTGTCTTTAAACCAATAAAGAAGGAAGAAGTTGTCACCACTTAACAGAATAATTGCTTCATTAATTTGACAAATATTAAAAAGGTAAAGATATCGTCTTTTTTATATGATTAGTCCAACATGGCATAGAATTTTCAGATTCCACTGGCAGATAGTTTGGCTGATCACTTTCGTCTCTATTCTTAATATTTTCTTCAATAAAAAAAGACTAAACTGACTAAAACCCATCAAAAAATAAAATAAGAAGATAATTCTACTCAGTATTTGACCAAAAATATGATATTTTTACCTGTTAATATTAGAATTTGTGCAGTGTAGATGTAAAATTGTGTTTTATGGAGTGAGAACACCAACCCCTGTATGAGATGCTACTAATTAACCAGCAGCAACAGTGAAAAAGAGCAGCAATAAACATCATTTGTGGAAGAAACCAATCAAACATCTAACATCTAGAAGCCAATAAGTCATTTATCAGACCAAATGTTCAAAATTTGACCAAAATCAGCCTTTTTTTAACAATATGCTGGTTAAGATCAGACAAAATGATCATTAATAACCTTAAATGATGGAACATGTGGATTGTTCTCCATCAAACAATCAATTCATTAATCTCAGTTGTGTATAAACATAAATAAATACAGAACATGGTTTTAACTACTATGGATGTGTTGAGGGCTTAAAGCTGCAATGTTCTGAATTTCTTCCCATCAAAGAAATGGACTTTTCACTCCTGAGTTTGACTGAACTGTGGATGTTAACGTGCTCATTGACTCTATGATGATGTGTCCCAGTAAAGATACGTGATATAAATAAGGAGCTAAAAGGAAACAGCATCCAACACAACACAATTAGGTAATTAGGTAAATATCTTAAAATCCACTCTACTCCCATAAAAAATATGGTTTTCCTTGTTCCTGCAGATGAATGTTTAATCTTCACTGAGCAGAATTTGACAATTGGAGGTTTTTAATTTCTGAAAATGCTATTTTAAAGGGTGGAAATTCCTGCATGATTAGTAACATCAGGAATATTTTTAAAGCTTCTTGTTTCTGTTGAACTAATCACAAGTTTTACTCATGATCAGACGATAACTCGACCTTCACTTGAAACCAGCCTTGATGCCTGTGATAGACGTCGATCGACAGATGGTTCAAGTGGTTTTCTAAAGAGTTTCTAAAGATGTCGTCCCAGACGCTTCTCACGGCCTCTCATGTTACGGTTTCACTGCTCCAAACTTGGGAAATAGGGATGTTTTCTGCAGGTTTCTTTCACGTTTCCTTAACTTGAAATACGAGGAGAGAAATGATGATGAATGACACCTGAAACATGGAGGTTTTGTGGATTCTGGGCCTGGAATCTACCCTTCATGTTTCCTCTGGTGGAAATAATCTCTACTTTAATCCCCCTGCTATTAACGACTGAACCAAATTACTGCGTAACGTGAACCTTTTCATGTTCTGTTTGCTTTTGTGTTGAAGAACTGGATCAAATTACAACTCCTGGAATGTGTGTTTCCCCAAATCGATGTTATAGAGCCTCATTACAACCATGTAAAACAGTTAAGTGCGTTATTCTCACTGAAAATAAAGCAAATGAGCATATTTCCCAGAATGTGACACTGTTCCTTTAAGACAGACATGTTGCCAACATGCATCAACAGAAGCCGCCATAATCACAGATGTGTTAATGAGCTATAAAAACCTGGGGTCAACACCAGAGGACGGGAGTAGGACTCTCTGTTTGGTAGGTACGTTTATTTAACAGCAAATGAATGTGAGCATCATAACAGATAATATTTATTATATATCATGTGTTTTATACTGTTAAATTATAATTAGGAATATGTGAGAAACTTATAATGTTCGATATTTAATAAAAGGTTCATCATGGTGTTGCTTTGCCTCAGTTTTCTCTTGTTTTATAAAGTAGATAAAGTCTTATTCCGCGTTTTTATGATGTTTTATCTTGATTCATCACTGATTTGTTCTGTAAAAGCCAGAGTTACAACCGTCTGTTTCTTTTCCTACACCAGACAGAAGCATCCTGTCATCTCAGACATGAATTTCACGTCTGCTAATAGAACTTCTACTGTGATCAGGACTCAACGGGACACCTTCACCTCGGCGGTGACTAAGAATGTGATCGTCACAGCTCTGTGCATCTCCATCAACTACATCAACGGGATCCTGATCCACACCTTCAGGAAGCACCAGGTCGGACATGTTTTTGTGAAAATAGAAGAGGATGATTCTAATGTGGTGGAGGAAAACATCTACACACACACACACACACACATGTTTTAACCCTCTTATTATGTCATGGGTCAAATCACCTGTTAGAAAGTTTGAAGAACTAAGAAAACTAGTTAAAATTAGTGTAATTAATGTATAAAATGAAGATGGTTCTTACTGATCAGCAACAAACTGGAGGTAAAAGAGCATCAGAAAAGTCAGAATATGTCAAATATATGTACAATAATCTGTAAAACGTCAAATATGTTGAAAGAAACACTCGATTAAAAGTGATCAAGTGGTTTGAACATGCATTTTTAATGAGAAACTAGTGATTTATCCTAATGAAACCATTTCCTGTTAGAAGTAAGGAACAGCATTCTACTAAATACTGATAGAATAGTCATAAATAATGGAGTTAATAATGAAATATTAACTAACTTTTTCCTTATTAATATATCAGATAAGTCACTAACATTATTATCTGGTCATTTTAATGGCTGTTTGCACAAATCTGCCCATAAATATAAACCTATTTATCTCATGTATAATATTCTTTTTTGGGGATTTTTCTAGGGACTTGATGATTAAATAGTTATATGCATGTCAGGGTTTAAACATACCTTTAAACAAAACCTTTTCTCTAAGTTTTCTACTATTATGTCATTAGGGAAAAAATAGATTTAGACTATAAAATGACAGTCATAGATCTAAAGGCTTATGGGTTAACTATAGAGCGCGCACACACACACACACACTTTCTCTTTTCTGCTTCAATGCTTCAAGCAAACAGGTGACAGATCTTATACTAATATTCTTCAAACATTGAATATGTTAATGGAAATCACAACAAGTCACTATAAAAGACATTGATAGATTGAATAGATGAGATTTGCACGGTTAATTAAAACAACAGCAGCCAATTAAGAAATCAAACCAACTGGAAAAACATAACTGGTAAATAGAATAGAATAGAATAGAATGTCTTTATTGTCATTATATAAGTATAAAGAGATTATAAGATTCACTATAATGTGCACACATAAAACAAAGGAGAGAAATGTACAATAAAACTACTATATAACAAAATGACTACAAGAATTAACATATACAATAACTAATATGAGCTGCTGAATGTAAGAACAATAATCTAAATCAGTAAAAGTCTAAGTGTATTTGTGTTTGTTTAGATTCGTTTGTGGCTCCTGACTTTAAACACTCCTGGTTTTCTCTTGATGAATGAAATGGTTCCACTTCATAGTTGTGTCTTATCAGGGTTAATTAGTGGCATTTCTTGCTTTATCAATCAGATCAAAGGGAAGAAACTAGAATATAAACCTGTTTTCAGTTATTTCACCTTTTTTTGTTAAGGACATATCACCATAAACATGTGTTCATTCATAGTTTTGATGCTTTCAGAGAGAATCTACAATGGAAATAGTCATGAAAACACAATGAATGAGAAGCTGTGTCCAAACTTCAACAGATTCATTTTCTGATTGTTTTGCTGAGTGTTTTGAGCCTTGAGGAAGTTAATATCATTGTTTGTTGTCTCACACTAACTATAACTACTCATGTTCCTCAGATCTTCACCCTGAACCCTCGCTACATCCTGTTCGTCCACCTGGTGATCAACGACATGACTCAGCTGATCCTGTCCACCCTGCTGCACATCATCAGCTACGCCGTGTAGACGATGAACGTCCCGTCCTGCCTGGTCCTGCTGACCCTCACCATCGTCACCACCCTCAACACCCCCCTCAACCTGGCCTGCATGGCGGTGGAGTGCTACGTGGCCGCGTGCCTGCCGCTGCGTCACGCCCGGATCTGCACGGTCCGGAAAACCTACGTCCTGATCGGTCTGATCTGGGCGGCCGGCGCCCTGTCCATCCTGCCGGACGTCTTCGTCCTCCTGGCCACCGAGCCGCCCGGCTTCTTCCGTTCCAGGGTGTTCTGCGCCAGGGACTTTGTGTTCAGGAGCAGCTACAGCCTGAAGAAGAGGGAGGCGTCCCACATCGTGTGCCTGGTGCTGGTCTGGATCACGCTGCTCTACACCTACTTCAGGATCCTGTTCGCCGCCAAGGAGGCGACGACGAGCAGGAAGAAGGCGAGGAACACCATCCTCCTCCACGGCTTCCAGCTGCTGCTGTGCATGCTGACGTACGTCCGGCCCATGTTTGAGCAGGCTCTGTTCTTCTTGTTGCCCAAACACCTGCTGGACGTTCGCTTCGCCGTCTACGTCATAGTCCAGATCCTCCCCAGGCTGGTCAGCCCCGTCGTCTACGGGCTGCGAGACCAGACCTTCAGGAGGTACATGAGGAGGTACGTGCTGTGGAAAGCGAGCGTGAACGGAGGCCAAGACAATATGAGGCCTGCTGCAAAAACTGGAGGGAACATTTCTCTTTCTGTCCGAACAAGCAAACAATAGATGTAAAAACCTGCTGAGTAAATTTATCTTTAACCTGTTAATATCCAACACACACACACACACACACACACACACACTGGCAAATTACAATATTAGTGGTTAGAATGAGTTTCCCCCTTCATTGAAGTGTTTTATTATTTCAAAATAAAGTGAAATTTAAATGTAATTCATGATTATTTTGCTATAAACAAGCAGCATCAGCTATTAGAGGCAGTAAATCCTGTGCAGACATGTTGGATTTCTCTAAATGTACAAATTATGTTGGAAAAATCTGTTAAAATCCTCCTGATCCAGATTCATCATTGAGTTTTATTCATGAATCCCAGTAAAAACCTCAGCTCCAACATTAAATAAAGTGTTTTATCTGTTCCAGCATCAATATATATCATCAATATCCACATCATCAATACAATAAGACAATAGTTTAATAGAATATCAGTAGTAGAGACTATTTAGATATTTAATATAGATTTGATCTGTTTGTGTGATTATTTAATTGGCTCCTTTATAATAAACATCTTACACAATATATTCTTTGTATTGCAGATAATTTAGCGTTTTCTTTTCTTTTTTTTTTCCCTGATTTGAGTCATTTTGGTCTTGTATTAAAGCTTAAATCAAATATTTTTTATCTTCTATCTACATTTTCTCTGTAACATCAACATAAATAGATTCTGACTCTTCTGTCGTCACCTCACATGTTGTAGATTTATTTTAAATCCAGGTTTAAGTCCAATAACCTTTGTGTTTGTAGAGATATTCATCATTTATCATCAGAACTATTTTCTGTTGAATGTTCTGAAGTTTCTTCCTCTGCATCTTTCTACAATATTCACACATATACAAAGAATTTCCTTGCATCAGATGGTGAATGTGTCATTTTTCTGTAGAATTAAAAAACTAAAAAACTAAAAACTGGACATGAACAGAAATATAGTTATAGTTAAACAACTGGAAAAGGTCATTTAGCACCTAACCTACCAGCGAGCTGCTGGATGAATGGATTAAACATTAATATCATTATAAATCAAATATAATTACCCCATAATATTTATATAATTTAGTCCACAGCTCAAATGTGCAGCTCCAATAGTCTGGAAGACCTCCAGGGATCTATAGAAATCCTCTGTACATGTGATTAAATCTGCTTGTTTCAGCAAAGATTATTCTACAATATATTTTCTACAAATATATTTAAGTTTCCTGTTAAGGGCCAACAGTTAATCTGGTTAATTTTGGATTTATTCCTATTTATTTCCATTAATTTCCATCAAATATTAAAAATTCCCAGAATTTTGCAACTTAAATATAATTATTGTGGTTTTATTTCCATTTATTGTTCATGATTCAGTAGCACTGACATTTTAAAGGATCCATGTTTTGCTATTTTCCAAATATAATATTTCTTTTTATAAAAATGTGCATGTTTTTAAAGTTAAACCTGTAGCAGCAATACAGTCGCCTTCTCACACTCTCACTCAAACACTGCTTCTTCTTCTTCTCTCTACTATAAAACCCACAGAAATGTCACAACCCCGGGGAGATGGAATAGAAAACAAGTAGAAGAAGAAGTTATTATTATTATTATTAATAATGTTCACTCCTGTTGTGACATCACAACAGGAGCCAGTTTCTACCTGGGTGATGTTCAGCATCACTATTTAAATTAATTCACTCTTGTGTGACATTAACGAAGGAATATACAAAAAGCATAATAATAAATAAATTACACTATTTACAAGTGTGTGTGTGTGTGTGTGTGTGTGTGTGTGTGTGTGTGTGTGTGTGTAAGAAAACTAAGATGGCCGCCATAATAGCAGTTCCTTTATTCTGTGTGTTTATTCTGTTAATTAACACTAATTATATTATTATATATTTGTCTAAATTAATACACATAAATTAACAGAAGTGAAACCGTCTTGTGTTGAGTTCATTTCATGCAATTATAATATTTCTGTAACATGAGGATCATTAACTTCATATTTAATAATATTAAATGTAAAACATCTGCTTTAATTAGTGCAGCATCAATTTACACTTAAATTATCAATGATTTATTAATTCGGTTGATTTTACAAAAGAAAACTCATGTAGTTGAAGTAAATTCTGCTATAAAACGATTCATTTTCTACAGTTAAATCATGTTTCCATGAGGATTTTAACTGTTCTTTCCAGATTTCTGTAGAGTTAAAACACAGATTGCTGCAGGTCATTGGAGCCTCCTGGTGGCCACATTAGAACTAAAACCAATGAACCTTTATACAAATAATGTCGATGCTCATCTTCTCTGTGTTTAAAGTTGCTTTAATGGAAATAAATAAGTTATTCACCTTCGATATATCTGAGGAAAAGTGTGTAAAGATGTGATGCTGCAGTAGAACGACTGTTAAAATGACTCAAGCTTTTTATATCACAATAAAAACTAATAAGAATAAATGAACGGACGCTTCATTTTATTTAAAAACCAGAAGCAGAATGAATCGTCGTAGGATTAAATTCTTTATAAAACACATGATAGATTAAACTAAAAAGAATAAGAATTATTTAAAAAAGTAAAGATTTACACGTTATTTCCTCCATTTTAGTTCAGATTTTGTGAGATTTCAAACATGAGCAGCTCCATAAATGTATAAATCTTCTGCTTTTAGCTTAAACACTTTTTATTTATCACTCAAAACATCATCTCTAAGGATTTTTAATATAAAACGTCTAGAAATGTGAAGTTGATTTAGAGAATCGTTGTATGTAGCTTCATTTTTATCCTAACAGCTGTTTATTAATGAATCTCGGTTAATTTCCCCTCATAAAGAATAAAAACAGGCTAATTTCATGTTATATATGCGACTTCCATTTAATTTTATCTAAAAAAAAACGTAGTTTCTTATTCTCTTTTGATTCCAACATTGTTTAAATGAGTTAATTCCAGTGTACATTGAGTTTTACTTCCTTTTATTGATAGATTTAATAATAAATTCATGGTTTAAATACGTTTTAAACAGGTTGACAAACAACACGTTGACTTTAACTCATCTTCATCATCTTCATCATCATATTTTCTCTGTTAAACCCTGAGGACGACGACAGGAAATCAATAAAGTTGTGGGATGTTCATAAAGTGTCGTGTGAAGCTTTTTCTGCCTCATCTGCATCAGGTAAGTGCAGCAGGACGATGGATAAAGTGTTTAATGGTGATTTAACAGTGAAATAACAGTAAAATAACAGTGATTTAACAGTGAAATAACTGTAAAATAACAGTGATTTAACAGTGAAATAGTGAAATAACAGTAAAATAACAGTGATTTAACAGTGAAATAGTGAAATAACAGTAAAATAACTGTGATTTAACAGTGAAATAACAGTAAAATAACAGTGATTTAACAGTAAAATAACAGTGATTTAACAGTGAAATAGTGAAATAACAGTGAAATAACAGTGATTTAACAGTGAAATAGTGAAATAACAGTAAAATAACAGTGATTTAACAGTGAAATAGTGAAATAACAGTGAAATAACAGTAAAATAACAGTGATTTAACAGTGAAATAGTGAAATAACAGTAAAATAACAGTGATTTAACAGTGAAATAGTGAAATAACAGTGAAATAACAGTAAAATAACAGTGATTTAACAGTAAAATAACAGTGATTTAACAGTAAAATAACAGTAAAATAACAGTGATTTAACAGTAAAATAACAGTGATTTAACAGTAAAATAGTGAAATAACAGTAAAATAACAGTGATTTAACAGTAAAATAACAGTGATTTAACAGTAAAATAACAGTAAAATAACAGTGATTTAACAGTAAAATAACAGTGATTTAACAGTAAAATAGTGAAATAACAGTAAAATAACAGTGATTTAACAGTAAAATAACAGTGATTTAACAGTAAAATAACAGTAAAATAACAGTGATTTAACAGTAAAATAACAGTGATTTAACAGTAAAATAGTGAAATAACAGTAAAATAACAGTGATTTAACAGTAAAATAACAGTAAAATAATACAGTTAAATGTCATATTTAATGAATTAATACATATATGGACAGATACAGTAAATATTTAAATCAGAAATGTATAATATATAATATATTTAAGCACTTTTTAATGTATTTATGTATTATTCTTATTCTTATATCACTTTGTGTTTTGGAACATGCTTTTATTTTGAAGTAATCTCCATATAATGACAGGAAATATGTGATTTCTTCCTGTTTAATGTGAGATCTGACGTTGGTTCTAAATATTTAAGGTGAAACTCGGTTTCTGCTGCTGATTTGACACCGACATGTTTTCACTGTGTGATTTTTGTCTTTGTTTGGTTCATTCAACGGTTTTTGTGATGAAAAAGAAACAGAGAAATTAGAGAAATCGATCCCCTTTATAAATATTACATGTTTTATCTGGTTAATAGATTTTAATTTTTAATTAATTCTAAAAATGCTAAATTAATTTAAATCAAATAATTTCTGTATTCTTTGCATTTGCAGACAAGTAAATATTCAGTTTGGTTCATTGTCTGAATATTAAATTTATTGAAGGTTAAGAAAAAGCTGAAAATAGTTTTAATTATATTTAATATTTAGATTAAATATGTAGGAGTTAATTTATTACATGACTATTACTGAATCTACAGTTTTAAATAATTTTAGCACCAAAATAAGTAGAAATCTCTTGGAAATTTTAAGTAAATTCTATTTAAAATAATGATTTTGCAAATACTGAAAAAATTAGAAATTAAAAAAATAATAATAAAAAAATTAAATATGATTAAAAATATATATAGTTAAATACATTTAGTTAAATAAAATATTTTGTCTAAAATAGTTAATTTTTAAATAGTTAATAAGTTAATTAGATGAATCTATTTTCTCATAATAAAATATAATAAAATTAAATTAAACTGTTATTAGAAGTCATTTTAATGCACCAGATTTTATTATTTTATTTTTATATTTTATTTTACAGGTTGATGTTTCTGTCAAACAGGGAGAAAAGGGTGAAAAGGGAATAAACGAATGATGTTATATTTAATTTAAGGATAAAATACATTTATTGTGAGAGAATTTAAGAATGTTTCCCTGAAAATGACGATTTACAGAAGAAGCATGAGTTTAATATTGAAGCAGTAGAATTAAATGATTTAAACCTTTTTTTAATGAAATATCATTGATTCTTTAAAGTATTTGACTCCATAATGTGAATAAAATAGATGTTTTTTTAATGATTTTGAGTTTTTTACATAAAATCTACATGGATCATCAGTTTTAACACATTAACTTTACATATATTAATGTATGTATTGATTATAAATTGAGTTTAATCCAGATTGAGGCTCTGTTTTATGTTATTTCTGTTTCTCTTAGTGAATATGAGCTCATTCGTGGATCCTGGAGGAAACGTCACGATTCCTAATCAAGTCTGGTCTGAGTATAGAAATTAATATTAATCAGCATAAACATTAATCATTAATTAGCTTTAATCTGTTTGTTCTGCTTCTATTGATGCATTTTAATGGGATTATTATTATTTCACTTTAAGCTTCTGACTCTGAACTTTACATTAAGAACAACAGATAAAACCTTTAATTCTCATACAACAATATTTTAGCCAATTATCACCATTGTTCCATTGATTGTTCTCTTATTTCATCTGTTTCTATATTAAATGTTGAATTTCAATCATTTTACTCTGTTAATCATTTTAAATATTTATTAAATGTGACTCTAAACTATTATTTCTAATTCTCATTATGAGAGTTTATCAGATTCTAACTGATCTGTACTTTTCAGCTCATGGAAACGATGATTAATCTGATGATAAATGATGATTCTTATAGTTTTTTAATTGAATTATTTAATTATTCCTGTATTATTTTTCCTCCCGGGTCAGTTTCTGCTGGTCAGAGACACGTGGACCGCGGCGCTGGTGAAGAACCTGATCGTGGTTCTGGTCTGGCTCATCCTCAGTTACATCAATGGCACCTTGGTGGCCACGTTCTTTAGACACCAGGTACACACACACACACACACGCACACACACACACACACACACACACACACACACACACACACACACACACACACACACACACACACACACACACACACACACACACACACACACACACACACACACACACATACACACACACACACACACACACACACACACTCTCAGCTCCAACACTAAATAAACTGTTGCATCATAAATATCTGCTTTAATTAATATTTTATTTGGAATTTGGGGGAAATGTCAAATAAAAATGTTCTTTTTGCCCAAACACAAACCTATAAGTTATAAAATAAGGAAAACTCATAATTTTCCAGAGCTGTAGGTCGATATTGATGCAGCAAAAACCAGACATTTGCAGCTAGAATAGTCATTTACTACATTATCAATGAATAGAGTGGATTTATGATTAGTTTAAAGTTATATTCATTGGAAAAAATAATACTTTTCTTTTAAAAATAAGGACATTTTATAAGGAAAGTGACCCCAAACTATTAAACGATAGTGTATAATTATGAAAATAGTTGATAATTCTGTCGACCAACAAATCAATTAATGATCTAATTGTTGTTTATATTGAAGTGTTTGTAGTAGATTAGATTAATGACCCAATGCATGATAAAACATGTAAATCATACATGTAAAGTTGTCTTTATTGAAAAAACAGTGGTTTTCTTTCAAAAATAAGGAGATTTCTAAGTGACACCAAACTTATTATTATAATAATAATATAATAGACTAATAAGCTGAATCTGTATTAAACTAATAATATAATAATTATCAGGTTTAACTGGTTATAATGAAATGATGATAATAAAATACAGTGAGAATAATGAATAAATAAATAGAGTCGTATGATTATAGATCAGCTACACGTTACTTTCTGCTGTTCGACCCTGCTGCTGCTCTGATAATACATCTTCAGGTAGGTCAAGGTTCAAGGTTCAAGGTTCAAGGTCATCTTTATTTGTCTTCCTTAGAAGGAATTTGTCTTGTAGACAGGACGTTATCTGCATATAACATGTTCACATGGACAAAAGTGCAATAAAGAGACGTTGGACATATACGATTGACCTTGAACGTTGGTTTATCTTAACCTGTTAAACATCCTGTGTGTGTGTGTGCATGTGTGTGTGTGTGTTCCTCCAGGTGTTTTACGAGGACCCTCGCTACATCCTCTTCATCCACATGGTGATCAACGACGCCGTCCAGCTGACGGTCACCATCACGCTGTTCGTCCTCAGCTACGTTCTCTACAGGATCAACGTGTCCTTCTGCTGCTTCTTCATCCTCGTGGCCGTCTTCACCACCAGGAACACGCCGATCAACCTGGCCAGCATGGCCATCGAGCGCTACATCGCCATCTGCAACCCGCTGCGCCACCCCGACATCTGCACGGTGCGGCGGACCTACGCCGTCATCGGGCTGATCTGGTTCGTGTGCGTGGCGCCGGACATCACCGACCTGTTCGTGACGCTGGCCACCGAGTCGCTGGGCTTCTTCCACCAGTCCGTGTTCTGCCTGCGCCAGAACGTCTTCAAGGACCCGGCTCTGGCCACCAAGCGGCTGGCGTTCGACGTCATCTACTTCTCCGGCGTGTTCCTGACGCTGGTCTTCACCTACCTGAGGATCCTGTTCGCCGCCAGGGCCCTGTCCACGGAGAAGGTGTCGGCCCAGAGGGCGCGGAACACCATCCTGCTGCACGGCGTCCAGCTGGCCATGTGCATGCTGTCCTACATCTCCCCCAGCGTGGCCGTGGTCCTGGACCTCATCTTCCCCGGGCGGATCCTGGAGATCCGCTTCGCCAACTACCTGATCGTCTACATCCTGCCCAGGTTCCTCAGCCCCGTCATCTACGGCATGAGGGACAAGAAGTTCAGGACCTACCTGAAGATGTATTATCTGAGCAGCAGCAGCAGGAGGAGCAGGGTCCGACAGCAGAAAGGAACAAGTAGCTGATCTGAGCTGTATTTTACTTTATTTCTCACTGTGTTTTATTATTATCATCATTTCATTATCATCATTTCTGTCAGAGCAGGATCATTATTGTAGGGATGCAACTAATGATTAGTTTAATACAGATTATTATATATTATTATTCAATTATTCACTCACATATAAAACGTTGGTGTCACTTAGAAATGTCCTTATTTCTGAAAGAAAAGCCCTGTTTTTTCAATAAAGATAACTTTACATGTATGATTTACATAGAACATGCTTTAACATGCATTAGCTCACTAATCTAATCTACCAGTACAAACACAATTAGATCATTAATTGATTTGTTGGTCGACAGAATTAGCAACTATTCTTATAATAAAATAATCATTTTAGTCATTTTTCAAGTAAATAAACCAAACATACACTACGGTTTAAAAGTTTGGGGTCACTTGTCCTTATATTTGAAAGAAAAGCATTATTTTTTCCAATAAATATAACTTTAAACTAATAATAAATCCACTCTATACATCACTAATGTGGTAAATGACTATTGTAGCTGCAAATGTCTGGTTTTTGCTGCATCAATATCTACATATGTGCATTTCCAGCAACTATTAGTCCGGTGTTCTAATGGAACAATGCTCATTACATAGAAAACCCTTGATGCTAACATGTTAGCACAGTTTAGCTGCTTAGAGAAGATAGAAAGCTGAAGGAAAATAATATTATTTTAAATATAAATCATTATTTCTAAACTTGTCAATGTCTTGACTATATTTTCTATTCATTTTACAACTAATGGTGGTGAATAAAAGTGTGACTTTTCATGAAAAACACTAAATTATCTGGTTTATTTATCAGTTTTCTTGCTCTAATTAATAATAAATGGTGAATATCTCTACAACCACAAAGGTTATTGAACTTTAACCTGGAATCAGAAGAATCTACAACACGTGAGGTGACTACAGAAGAGTCAGAATGGAAATAAAATGGGTTTTATTCCAAATAAAAATACTTTATTTAAAACTTTAAACAAGATCAAACTGAACTAGAGAGTTCAAAGATGAATTATTTGTCCATAAAATCATAGAAATCAGTGCAGGAGAAGAACCTGTGAGACGTTTAACTACATTAATGTAATCTGACTTTAGATAAATGTAAGTTATATAGTAGAAATAATGGTTTAATACAATCATTTGATTAAATTAACATATTTTTTGTCAGTAAGGAATTAATCTCCTGTCCCAAATTGTCGCTTGGTGTCAAATAAACGTCTGATCTGACTGTTAATTAGTATATTATGGTAATTAATTAATCATTATAGCTCTATTAAATTAATATAAATAACTACATGTGTCATTAATTCATGTTTTTCTGCTGCTCTTCATGAATCTATAACATAACCTGTGACATCATGACATTTATTCCTATGACAACCTGATCAATGCACACACACACACACACACACACACACACACACACACACACACACACACATATAAACCCTTATATATGAGCTCCCAGCTGCTGGAGGAGGTAACTGACACCATCAGTGACTCAACAGGTGAGATCTGCATCAATCATTTTATTTTATTATTATTAAAACATCACTGTTTTATCTACTTCCTGTTTCCAGAGCTTTGATGCCACTATATTACATTATTACATTATTATATTACTATATTATTATTATGTTTATTCTTTATAAAAAGTTATAAAAGTTATATATTTCTACAGATTCATTCTGTCTGTTCTGATACTGAAGGACAATGACGTGTTTAATGGTATTTTCATATCATTATATATATATATATATATATATATATATATATATATATATATATATATATATATATATATAATTCCATAATTTTCATACAGGGTTATAAGTTGTGTATATGATGTATTTATATGCATAAATGCTATAAAATGGTTATTTAACATGTTTAATGTAGTTTTACATTCTAATGAGCTCACGGTTACTTTGTCTTTAATGTTTAGATGCTGTTTTATTGATTAAAATAAACTATATTAATGTGATAATATCCTGTTTTAAAATAAAAGTTCAGTAATCAAACGTTTTTAATAGTTTGTTAAACTTCTTGGATTCATTTCCTCTGATCTCGCTGCAGATTTGTGTGAAAACTGTGAACCATGAAAACAGGTGAATGAGGTTTATTCAGGTGTGTATAACAGCTCAGGATGTTCAAATATTAATGAAATAAAAGGATAAATATAGATTTATCTTTGTATTTTAATCCTCATCAGAGTTTACAATGGACAGAAACAGAGAAATGAGTCATTGCAGTAAAGATTGAACCTTTAATGTCTGTGTTGGATCAGAATATTCTACATTAAATGCCTTCATTTCAATAAACTATATTTATTTATTGATCACTTTCTTCTAAATAATTGGGATCGTTTCATGTTTAATGACCTGCTTTTAATACATGAATTTAGAGACATGTGATATAACTACAAAATATATAGATATAAATTATTTCATACATTGAATGTTGATCGCTTTTAATTATCTATTTATTTGTCTGTTAAATGTCAGTTTGATCCATTATCAATAGAAATATGATGATTATAAATATTATTATATAAGTATTAGATGAAATAAGTATCTTTCTATCTATGATATTATATTGAACTATTTTATTGTCTTGATAATGAGGATATTTATGATATATATTGATATTATTTTATTACCAGGACTAGAACATTCTATATTATCACATGTAAGAACTTTCATATAAACACAGTGAATTCTTTATACTTAGACGTGTGTAAACTCTATAGAGGCTGTGACGTCATGAATATTTAATGTATTAATCATCCAACAGCAGCCATGTTTTAATGTGTGTGTGTTTCCAGCTGTGAGGAGACGACGTGGACCTGATGGATCAGCTGATCCAGAGTAACGGCAGCTCTCTGCTGCCAGGGGGCGCTGCAGCTCTGCCTAAAGACAGTTTCACCAACGCCCTCACCAAGAACATCATGGCCATGTTGGTGTGGCTCTGCCTCAGCGTCATTAACGGCAGCATGGTGCACACCTTCCTACGCCACAGGTACACACACACACACACACACACCTTCCTACGCCACAGGTACACACACACACACACACACACACCTTCCTACGCCACAGGTACACACACATACGCACACCTTCCTACGCCACAGGTACACACACACACACACACACACACCTTCCTACGCCACAGGTACACACACATACGCACACCTTCCTACGCCACAGGTACACACACACACATACGCACACCTTCCTACGCCACAGGTACACACACACACACACACACACACACACCTTCCTACGCCACAGGTACACACACACACCTTCCTACGCCACAGGTACACACACACAGCTTCCTACGCCACAGACACACACACACAGCTTCCTACGCCACAGACACACACACACACCTTCCTACGCCACAGGTACACACACACAGCTTCCTACGCCACAGACACACACACACAGCTTCCTACGCCACAGACACACACACACAGCTTCCTACGCCACAGACACACACACACAGCTTCCTACGCCACAGGTACACACACACACACCTTCCTACGCCACAGGTATACACACACACACACACCTTCCTACGCCACAGGTACACACACACACCTTCCTACGCCACAGACACACACACACAGCTTCCTACGCCACAGGTACACACACACACCTTCCTACGCCACAGACACACACACACACCTTCCTACGCCACAGGTACACACACACAGCTTCCTACGCCACAGGTACACACACACAGTTTCCTACGCCACAGGTACACACACACACAGCTTCCTACGCCACAGGTACACACACACAGCTTCCTACGCCACAGGTACACACACACACAGCTTCCTACGCCACAGGTACACACACACACCTTCCTACGCCACAGGTACACACACACACACACCTTCCTACGCTACAGTTCACAATTTAACCTGTAAAAATCCTAAACGTCCACAGTAGAAAACCTCAGCTTCTTTATAATCTCCTTTTTAAACATCGATTGATTCCAGGTTTAAATCCATTAAATCCTGTGTATTAAGCGGTTAAGTGTTTTCTCTCTAACTTCAGTCTCTTCTATGAGAATCCTCGTTACATCATGTTCATCGCCATGGTGATTAACGATGCTCTACAGCTCACTCTGGTCACAGCTCTCTATGTGGTCAGCTACATCTTCAGGAAGATCCACGTGTCGGCCTGCTGCCTCCTGGTCAGTGATCATCTTCATATTAACGATTCTAGATGCAGGATCTATAAAATATCAGCTTAAACCAGGGTTAGATGTGACAGCCCAGAGGTCTGATGTGGATCATGTTGCTGTAGGATGAACTCCTGACTAACTAGGTCTAGATCATGCGGTTCTGCTTAGCTCTAGAGCTCTAGTCCAGTCTAGTCCAGACCAGTTTCTACCAGTTTCTATAATTACTCCAATAAAACTGATTAGTAATATTTAAAGTCATAATAAAACCTCCTCTTCTCCCTCAGATCATGGCGGCGGTGCTGACCACCCGCTCCACCCCTCTGATCCTGGCCGGCATGGCGGTGGAGCGCTACCTCGCCATCTGCTTCCCGCTCCACTACTTCCAGATGTGCACGGCGCGGCGGACGCTGGTCCTCATCAACGTCATCTACGTCCTGACGGCCACGCCGCCCCTCACCGACCTCCTCATCACCGTCGTCAAGGAGCCGCCCAGCTTCTTCCACGCCTCCATCTTCTGCGACCACTCGCTGCTGTTCCGGGACCGGTCCATCTACTACAAGAACTGCGTGTTCGACGGGTCGTACCTGTCCTTCGTGGCGCTGACGCTGGTCTACACCTACTGTCAGATCATGAGGACCGCCCACGCCGCCTCCATGGGCCTGGCCTCGGTGAAGAGGGCCAGGAACACGGTGCTGCTGCATGGAGTCCAGGTGAGGCTGTCTGAGAGGAAAATACCTCCAATTCTAGTTTTTACTCCTCCAGTAGAGGAGTTAAGGGACATTTTACTGCAAGTTCTGACTCAAATATCTGCTTGATGTGAAGGAACCTTAGGACCATAAATAGGAAAAAAATCATCCAAAGAGACAAGTCTTTGTTTGGGGTTACCCAGACAATTTTGTGTTTTCCATGAAAAGTCACTGTTTTATTCACCACCATTAGTTGTAAAATGAATAGAAAATATAGTCAAGACATTGACACGGTTAGAAATAATGATTTTCTATCTTCTTTAAGCAGCTAAACTGTTTCCAGCTGTGCTAACATGTTAGCATCAAGGGTTTTCTAATCATCCATTAACCTTCTGATGCAATGATCAAACACATTGTTCCATTAGACTGATAGTTGCTGGAAATGGGCCTCTATACACCTATGTAGACATTGATGCACCAAAAACCAGACATTTGCAGCTAGAATAGTCATTTACCACATTAGTGATGTATAGAGTGGATTTATGTTTAGTTTTACCACTGTTTTGGTAGAAAGGGGGAGGGGAAACAGGGTTTTTCAGAGTGAGTGTGTGAGAAGGCAGACTGTATTGCTGCTACATGCTTAGCTTGCTGCTTTTTGGCCATAAATGTATGATTATTTGTATAAATAGACCACGAAAATGGCAAAATAAGCTATTTCTTTTATGCGGTTTTAGATTTATTGAGTAAATCGTGTGTGTAGATCAGATGTTTTTCAGTTCGTTGGGAGCTTTTCATTGTTTAAAATCCCATCAACAATATCAACCTGATTTCCCGGTGTTTTCTCATCCTGCTGTTGTAGTTGCTGCTGTGCATGCTGATCTTCGTGGTTCCCTCCCTTCAGGCCGCTCTCATCTCCCTTTTCCCTCGCCTCAGTCTGGAGATTCGTTACATCTTCTTCCTGCTCGTCTACATCATCCCTCGTTTCCTGAGCCCTATGATCTACGGCTTTAGAGACGAGTTGTTCAGGAAATACTGGAAGCAGTACCTGGCCTGTTGGACTGTTGTCAGAGTCAGGCCTGTGGCTCTGGTAGTCAACCTGCAGGTGAAATAAAGATAAAACACCATCGGACTGTTGATGCTGATGCTGCTGCTGACTTTCTGAGTCACCAATGAACATGAAGAACAATGATGTTTGCTCACAGTTGTTTTTACTGTAAATGAGCTGCTACAGAAACATGGAGATTTCACCTGATATGTAAATAAGATCCAAGGTCAAGACACATGGATGGATGGATATATGTTGGATGGATGGATGGATGGATGGATATACAGTATATTGGATGAATGAATGTCTGTTGAATGGATGGATGGATGAATGGTTTATCAATGGATGGGTGGATGTTGGATGGATGGATATTGGTTTAATGGATCAATGATGGATGTATGGATGTTGGTTTGATGCATGTATGAAGAGATGGATGAATGGATGGATGTATAGAAGTATGGATAGATTTATAAAAGGATGGATGAACAGATGAATGGATGGATGTTAGATAGATGGATGCATATATTGAAGGATGGGTGTTGGTTTGATGGATGCATGTATTGAAGGATGGATGGATATTGTGTACATGGATAGATGGATGAATAGATGGATGAGTAAATAAATGGATGGATGGATGTTGGATGGATAGATGGATGGATGGATGGATGGATGGATGGATAGATGGATGGATGGATGTTGGTTGGATGGATGGATGGATGGATGGATGTTGGATGGATGGATGGATGTTGGATGGATGGTTGGATGGATGAATGTTGGATGGATGGATGGATGGATGGATGGTTGGATGGATGAATGTTGGATGGATGAATGTTGGATGGATGAATGTTGGATGGATGGATGTTGGATGGATGAATGTTGGATGGATGAATGTTAGATAGATGGATGGATGTTGGATGGATGGTTGGATGGATGAATGTTGGATGGATGGATGGATGGATGGTTGGATGGATGAATGTTGGATGGATGAATGTTGGATGGATGAATGTTGGATGGATGGATGTTGGATGGATGAATGTTGGATGGATGAATGTTAGATAGATGGATGGATGTTGGATGGATGGATGGATGTTGGATGGATGGATGGATGTTGGATGGATGGATGGATGTTGGATGGATGGATGTTGGATGGATGGATGTTGGTTGGATGGATGGATGGTTGGATGGATGAATGTTGGATGGATGGATGGATGAATGGTTGGATGGATGAATGTTGGATGGATGGATGGATGAATGGTTGGATGGATGAATGGTTGGATGGATGGATGGATGAACGATCTTCCAGTGGAAATTTAAATTTATTTGACTTTCACCACTTCAGAAGCTCTTTGTCAAATATTCTGTTCAAATATTGATGTAAATCACTTTAAATAAACTCTGATGAGACCTGAGATGTTTTAGTTTTGCTGTTAAACATCAATTTCAGGTCCAATAACTACTCCACTCACATACTAACAGCAAACGTGTTGGTTGGGTCATGACCTCTAATCCACCAAGAAAAAACAGTGTAATCCTGGAGTTAATTCAAACCATGTTTAAATGCACTCTGACTCTAAAAGTACTTGTTTTTATAGACAACAGTAGTCAAAAAATATGTAAACTATTGAAGTTTAGATTGTTCTGCATAATGCAACACCATCAGGGAGGTGTCATCCAGCCAGAGTCACGATGAACCAGATTCAGCATCAAGAACAGAGTCCTGCAGCCGATGCAGGTTATGCTAACATGCTAACATCATGGAGCAGGTCTGAGGTTCAGCTGAGACGCATAAATCCACAGAAAAACTGAGGCGACTTCTCCAAGAAACAGGAACAAGCAGGTTTATCAAGGAGGAAAACAAAGAAATACCTCCAGGAAGCTGCTCTAGAGCTTTTACACCAGCGGTTACAGTTATTATATTATAACATAACTATGATTAACTCTGCATGTTGTTTGGTTTGTTTAGTGTGAATCCAACTGATTCAAGTCCAAGATGCAACCTAAAATATATCAAATGCCTCGTTTTTCCTTGTTCAAAAGTCCAGAATAAAGAGATATGCAATTAAAAACAAATAGAGAACCAGAGAAAACACCAGAAGCTGGTCCAAAAGGATTAAAAGATCAAATACTAAACTAGTGATTAACTTTTTGTCTATTAACTAATCAACTAATCATTGCAGCTCCAATAGCTTGACTGATTTCTAATCAATAGCTTTTTATATTTCATTGCTGTGACTACAATGAGTCTGGTTTCTCAGTATTGGACTGGATTGGACTAAATCAAAATTAATTTAACACACACAGAAAACACATCCTCTATCTAACAACTCACTCCTCCCTGATCTAAA
The DNA here is from genome assembly GCA_030544235.1 of Lepturacanthus savala. Taxonomy (NCBI): domain Eukaryota; kingdom Metazoa; phylum Chordata; class Actinopteri; order Scombriformes; family Trichiuridae; genus Lepturacanthus; species Lepturacanthus savala. The sequence continues at coordinate 1,727,207 of CM060463.1, read as the reverse complement.
ATAATCTCATCTCACTGCAGAATGAAAGTCTATATAAATGTTTCTCTTCCTGTTTTTCTTCTCATTAACTACAGTCAGTCAACGCCTCAAAGACCAGAGCACTTTCTGTTTAACGTAAGTTTTTTTCTTCTATTCTTCTAGTATATTCAGGTTCACTATTGCTTGTTATGTCCAATATGTTAATAGAAATAAGAAGCTTTTGTTCCTCAGACACATAGAAAGATATGGAAAAAGCCTGTTTTTCGCTATTTAACAGCCTCAAAAACAATGTTTAATCTTTTATTTAATGTATTTGTTGAACCTTTATTGTGTAATCACAGGTACGTTTATAAATGAGATCTATTTATTTATCTTATATTAATTATGAAGTGAATAATGATATTTTTAGGGTTAACATGTTAGATGCACCATTTTCTAATTGGTTTATTAGGTTACTCGTAAATTCTCTGTGTATTTTTACATTTAACATAGATTTTATTTGTCCTGCTCCGTCTGAGCTGAGGTTCTGTTTCTCGAGGACATGAACTCCAGCAGCCGTCAGGACGACCTGGGAGACGCTTTCACCAAGAACTTCATCACCTTTACGTTGGGTCTGATCATCAACTCCATCAACGGAGCCTTCGTCTACACCTACTTCAGGAGCCAGGAGTTCCAGAGAGACCCCAGGTGATACTGGACCATGTGGTGGACTCTCACAGGTTTATACAACCTGGAAGACTGACCCGTGTTGTACATACACCACAGGTCTAAGGTTTTAGAACACCTTGATTTGTCCGACAGATGCTGATGGTCTGATGTGGATCATGTTGCTGTAGGATGAACTCCTGACTAACTAGGTCTAGATCATGGGGTTCTGCTGAGCTCTAGAGCTCTAGTCCTAGAAAAGACCCAGACATCAGGCTTCATCCATGCTGATATACAGACGGGGGTTAATTAACCAGAGAAACTTGGTTTATTTAAGTCTAATTACTGCAGAACAGCTGGATGTTTAGTTGTTAACTATTACTGGATTCATGAAAAGTGATATCTGTGTGTTTTAGGATCGTAAATTTAATGTTACCAAATTAAAAGTCTTTTGAACTTTTATTGTGTTAACAAGGTAAATTTATCATGTTACCAAATTAAAAGTCTTTTAAACTTTTATTGTGTTAACAAGGTAAATTTATCATGTTACCAAATTAAAAGTCTTTTCAACCTTTATCCTCTTAATAAGTTAAATTTATCATGTTACCAAATTAAAAGTCTTTTTAATATTTATTGTGTTAACAAGGTAAATTTATCATGTTACCAAATTAAAAGTCTTTTAAACCTTTATCGTATTAACAAGTTAAATTGATCATGTTACCAAATTAAAAGTCCTTCCAACCTTCATCCTGTTAACAAGGTAAATTTAATATGTTGCCAAATTAAAAGTCTGTTAAACTTTTATTGTGTTAACAAGCTAAAGTTATCATGTTACCAAATTAAAAGTCTTTTCAACCTTTATCCTCTTAATAAGTTAAATTTATCATGTTACCAAATTAAAAGTCTTTTCAACCTTTATCCTCTTAATAAGTTAAATTTATCATGTTACCAAATTAAAAGTCTTTTAAACTTTTATTGTGTTAACAAGGTAAATTTATCATGTTACCAAATTAAAAGTCTTTTCAACCTTTATCCTCTTAATAAGTTAAATTTATCATGTTACCAAATTAAAAGTCTTTTCAACCTTTATCCTCTTAATAAGTTAAATTTATCATGTTACCAAATTAAAAGTCTTTTAAACTTTTATTGTGTTAACAAGCTAAAGTTATCATGTTACCAAATTAAAAGTCTTTTCAACCTTTATCCTCTTAATAAGTTAAATTTATCATGTTACCAAATTAAAAGTCTTTTCAACCTTTATCCTCTTAATAAGTTAAAGTTATCATGTTACCAAATTAAAAGTCTGTTAAACTTTTATTGTGTTAACAGGGTAAATTCATCATGTTACCAAATTAAAAGTCCACACTTTATTTAAGTCCATTACTGCAGTAAAGCTGGATCTAAGTTGTTAACTATTGATTCCTGAACATTGATATGTGTCTTTTTTGGGTCGTTGGTAGTTAACTGATTATTTTTGTATAGTAGTGACATCACAACTTCCCGGAAGTCATGACTGCTTGTTTTAAGGCTCAGTTTCTGAATACAGGCTGTGGATGTTTCTCTGTGGACAGTGTTTTTTTCTCTCCTGTCATATATACAGTAAATATATATATAGGCTCTAATAATGTAATTAAACTGATTAAATTACAATAAAAAATGTGTGTTCTAACACTTTTGAACTGTAGTTTATCTGTCCTCTCTCTCTTCTTCTTCTACTTCCTGTAGGTATGTGCTCTACATCCATCTGGTCATCAATGACATGATCATGCTGACGTTTTCTGTGGCTCTGCAGGTCGTGACCTACACCGTCCCACTGCGTTTTACTCCCTGCTGCATCATCCTCATCATCTTAGTCACCACCAACAAGTACGCAGCTCTTTCCTTGACTCCATCATTGCTACAACATAAATACACAAGTATGAATCTTTACCAAAGATCATGCAAATCAGTCATTTTACTATATATCTGTGTGTTTTAGGATCGTAAATTTAATGTTACCAAATTAAAAGTCTTTTGAACTTTTATTGTGTTAACAAGGTACATTTATCATGTTACCAAATTAAAAGTCCTTCCAACCTTCATCCTCTTAACAAGGTAAATTGAATATGTTACCAAATTAAAAGTCTTTTAAACTTTTATTGTGTTAACGAGGTAAATTTATCATGTTACCAAATTAAAAGTCTTTTCAACCTTTATCCTGTTAACAAGGTAAATTTAATATGTTGCCAAATTAAAAGTCTGTTAAACTTTTATTGTGTTAGCAGGGTAAAGTTATCATGTTACCAAATTAAAAGTCTTTTAAACTTTTATTGTGTTAACAAGCTAAAGTTATCATGTTACCAAATTAAAAGTCTTTTCAACCTTTATCCTCTTAATAAGTTAAATTTATCATGTTACCAAATTAAAAGTCTTTTAAACTTTTATTGTGTTAGCAGGGTAAATTGATCATGTTACCAAATTAAAAGTCTTTTCAACCTTTATCCTCTTAATAAGTTAAATTTATCATGTTACCAAATTAAAAGTCTTTTCAACCTTTATCCTCGTAATAAGTTCAATTTATCATGTTACCAAATTAAAAGTCTTTTAAACTTTTATTGTGTTAGCAGGGTAAATTTATCATGTTACCAAAATAAAAGTCTTTTAAACTTTTATTGTGTTAGCAGGGTAAATTTATCATGTTACCAAATTAAAAGTCTTTTAAACTTTTATTGTGTTAACAGGGTAAATTTATCATGTTACCAAATTAAAAGTCTTTTCAACCTTTATCCTCTTAATAAGTTACATTTAATATGTTGCCAAATTAAAAGTCTGTTAAACTTTTATTGTGTTAACAAGGTAAAGTTATCATGTTACCAAATTAAAAGTCTTTTAAACTTTTATTGTGTTAATAAGTTAAATTTATCATGTTACCAAATTAAAAGTCTTTTCAACCTTTATCCTCTTAATAAGTTAAATTTATCATGTTACCAAATTAAAAGTCTTTTAAACTTTTATTGTGTTAGCAGGGTAAATTTATCATGTTACCAAATTAAAAGTCTTTTAAACTTTTATTGTGTTAACAAGCTAAAGTTATCATGTTACCAAATTAAAAGTCTTTTCAACCTTTATCCTCTTAATAAGTTAAATTTATCATGTTACCAAATTAAAAGTCTTTTAAACTTTTATTGTGTTAACAGGGTAAATTTATCATGTTACCAAATTAAAAGTCTTTTCAACCTTTATCCTGTTAACAAGGTAAATTTAATATGTTGCCAAATTAAAAGTCTGTTAAACTTTTATTGTGTTAGCAGGGTAAAGTTATCATGTTACCAAATTAAAAGTCTTTTAAACTTTTATTGTGTTAGCAGGGTAAATTTATCATGTTACCAAATTAAAAGTCTTTTCAACCTTTATCCTCTTAATAAGTTAAATTTATCATGTTACCAAATTAAAAGTCTTTTAAACTTTTATTGTGTTAGCAGGGTAAATTTATCATGTTACCAAATTAAAAGTCTTTTAAACTTTTATTGTGTTAGCAGGGTAAATTTATCATGTTACCAAATTAAAAGTCTTTTAAACTTTTATTGTGTTAACAAGGTAAATTTAATATGTTGCCAAATTAAAAGTCTTTTAAACTTTTATTGTGTTAACAAGCTAAAGTTATCATGTTACCAAATTAAAAGTCTTTTCAACCTTTATCCTCTTAAGTTAAATTTATCATGTTACCAAATTAAAAGTCTTTTAAACTTTTATTGTGTTAGCAGGGTAAATTTATCATGTTACCAAATTAAAAGTCTGTTAAACTTTTATTGTGTTAACAAGCTAAAGTTATCATGTTACCAAATTAAAAGTCTCTTAAACTTTTATTGTGTTAGCAGGGTAAATTTATCATGTTACCAAATTAAAAGTCTGTTAAACTTTTATTGTGTTAGCAGGGTAGAGTTATCATGTTACCAAATTAAAAGTCTTTTAAACTTTTATTGTGTTAACAAGCTAAAGTTATCATGTTACCAAATTAAAAGTCTTTTCAACCTTTATCCTCTTAATAAGTTAAATTTATCATGTTACCAAATTAAAAGTCTTTTCAACCTTTATCCTCTTAATAAGTTAAATTTATCATGTTACCAAATTAAAAGTCTTTTAAACTTTTATTGTGTTAGCAGGGTAAATTTATCATGTTACCAAATTAAAAGTCTTTTAAACTTTTATTGTGTTAACAGGGTAAATTTATCATGTTACCAAATTAAAAGTCTTTTAAACTTTTATTGTGTTAACAGGGTAAATTTATCATGTTACCAAATTAAAAGTCTTTTAAACTTTTATTGTGTTAGCAGGGTAAATTTATCATGTTACCAAATTAAAAGTCTTTTCAACCTTTATCCTCTTAATAAGTTAAATTTATCATGTTACCAAATTAAAAGTCTTTTAAACTGTTATTGTGTTAGCAGGGTAAATTTATCATGTTACCAAATTAAAAGTCTTTTAAACTTTTATTGTGTTAGCAGGGTAAATTTATCATGTTACCAAATTAAAAGTCTTTTAAACTTTTATTGTGTTAGCAGGGTAAATTTATCATGTTACCAAATTAAAAGTCTTTTAAACTTTTATTGTGTTAGCAGGGTAAATTTATCATGTTACCAAATTAAAAGTCTTTTCAACCTTTATCCTGTTAACAAGGTAAATTTTATATGTTGCCAAATTAAAAGTCTGTTAAACTTTTATTGTGTTAACAAGGTAAATTTAATATGTTGCCAAATTAAAAGTCTGTTAAACTTTTATTGTGTTAACAAGCTAAAGTTATCATGTTACCAAATTAAAAGTCTTTTCAACCTTTATCCTCTTAATAAGTTAAATTTATCATGTTACCAAATTAAAAGTCTTTTCAACCTTTATCCTCTTAATAAGTTAAATTTATCATGTTACCAAATTAAAAGTCTTTTCAACCTTTATCCTCTTAATAAGTTAAATTTATCATGTTACCAAATTAAAAGTCTTTTAAACTTTTATTGTGTTAGCAGGGTAAATTTATCATGTTACCAAATTAAAAGCCTTTTAAACTCTGACCCAGGAACAGCCCCCTGAACCTGGCCGGCATGGCGGTGGAGCGTTACATCGCCGTGTGCCGCCCCCTCCGTCACGTCCAGATCTGCACGGCGCGGCGGGCCTACGCCCTGATCACGCTGATCTGGGCGGCGTCCTTCGTCCCCGCCCTCGCCGACGTCTTCATCGTCCTCCTCACCATGCCCCGCCCCTTCTTCTCCAGGAGGGTCATCTGCTACGTGACCTACGTCTACAACACGCCGCACCACAAGATGAAAAGCGTGGTCGTCCAGGTGAAAAAAAACAGCCTCGTTTCATTGGTTGTCTCCTTTATTTTAACCTGTTAAACCATTAAAACCTCAGAGCTGCTGCGTCTTTTAAACGTTTAGTCTATAATTATATCAGTGGAGTCACTAACAATCATGTTATGCATCTATTTTTTTCCCATTTTGTGCTATTTTCTTTGCAGAAAATAACATGTTGTCATAGTTGTTCATAGGAGGAAAAGGCAGGAAGTTAATGATGTCATGTGACAGGAAGCAGTTTGGAAAGTTGTCTATTATCATGTTATTAGAAAAGACTAAAAATCTGTATGAGTAACACTTAGATTGTTTATTTTAAGTATCAATATCCACATCATCAATACAATAAGACAATAGTTTAATAGAATATCAGTAGTAGAGACTATTTAGATTTGAGCTGTTTGTGTGATTATTTAATTGTCTCCTTTATAATAAACATCTTACAGAATATATTCTTCATGTTCTGGGATGATCCTCAGTGCGATTTATAGCATTTTATGAACAAATAATTGACCTTTGACCTCTTATATGTTCATCATTGGACTTTACGTCGCAGATAATTTAACTTATTTAAACATTTTTCCTGATTTTGGTCAGTTTGGTCTTGTTTTAACTGTTAAATGAAGTATTTTTATCTCGTAAGATCTTTTATTGTCAATATTCTAACTGTATTTTCTCTATCACAGCAACATAAATAGATTCTGACTCTTCTGTCGTCACTGAACATGTTGTAGATTTATTTTAACACCAGTTTAAGTCCAATAACCTTTGTGTTTGTAGAGATATTCAACATTTATTATCATTTAAAACAGGAAAACTGAGAAATAAACCTGGGATTTAAGTGTTTAAACAGTGAAATTGATTTTACCTTGGTAGGTGAGGAACCTGCATCAAACATCTTTCTACAAAATAAAACCTGTATTTCTTCTTTACTGTAGCTGAGGTATTTTTGTTAGTTAATGTTCTGCCGAGTGGGTTAAGTCAGCATCAGTTAGTGGTTAAACCTTCAGTGGTTTAAGTCGTTAATGTTCCCATCAACGTAGTAGTTAAAGATGATGTTTCTCCTCATCTTCTCCTCAGGTTCTCCTGTTCTCCTTCGTCTTCCTGACTGTTCTCGTCACCTACCTGAAGGTCCTCTTCGCAGCGCGAGCTGTTTCTAATCAGACGTCGGCCAGAAACGCCCGTAACACCATCCTGCTGCACGGAGTCCAGCTGCTCCTCTGCATGCTGTCCTACGTCTCGCCCCTCCTCAACCTGGCGCTGGTCACCTCGTGGCCGCGGGAACGCACCAACATCCTGTTCGGAACCTTCCTGTTCACCAACGTCCTTCCTCGTCTTCTCAGCCCGCTGATCTACGGCGTCAGGGACAAGAAGTTCAGCAGCCGCCTCAGGCTGCACTTCTGCTGCCGAAGCTGCTGCTCTGCAGCAAATATGGAGGAGATGGAGGGAAACCAGAGAGGATTGAAGCAGGGGCTTCATTAAAGGTCTGAACAGGGCTGAATGTAGGATAACGACCATTCTAACGGCAGCCATATTGATATGAAGAGTGGGTGCACCACCAGTCGATTCCAATGGTGCACCACCATTGGAAATGGAATCAATTGATTCCATTCAATTCCAGGTTTAAGTCCAATAACCAACGTGACCAGTTTGAGTGTTTGCAGCATAATTCACAGTTTACAACATAATGTAGGGCGACACGGTGGAGCAGGGGTTAGTTTTGTTGCCTCACAGCAAGAAGATCACAGGTTCAAGACCTCCTTGGTCCTGGGTCTGGGACCTTTCTGTGTGGAGTTTGCATGTTCTCCCCGTGTCTGCGTGGGTTTTCACCAGGTTCTCCAGCTTCCTCCCACAGTCCAAACACATGCTGAGGTTAATTGGAGACTCTAATTTACCCGTAGGTGTGAGTGTGTGAGTGAATGGTGTGTGTGCCCCACGATTGGCTGGCGACCATCTGGGGTGTATCCCTGCCTCTCGCTGTAATGTGCTGGGATTGGCTCCAGCAGACCATGTGACCCTAATGAGGAATAAGCAGGTATAGAAAATGACTGACTGTTCAAAAGTTACTTAAAACACTATAATTCTCAGTCTCTGGTGTGAAAATCTTATATTTACTTGGTTTTCTCATGGATTTATGAATAAAACTCAATGCAATTAATGGGTTTTAACAGTTTAAAGGAGTAAATTTGTATGAAAATACAATTATAAATTGATCTATGAGGAGAAAAAATAAAGTCTCCATGCATCAACAGTCAGGTGTAAAACTAGATTCTGGCCACTAGATGGATGCGTCACCACAGACATGCAGGTTATTAAAAAACCATCAAGATTAACCATTAAAAACAGAAACATCATTAAACAGGGAATGTGGTGCAGTGATGTTAAAGTTTATGTTGAATGAGGGTTTTTTTTATTTCCTGCATCTTTATATATCATCTCTATTAACTCTAATTAATTAATCACAGTATTGTCACTCAAACTCAGGATGAGTTATTGCTCTGCACTCCATTAGTCAGGGCTGAAATGAGTCAAATGTTTGTTTTTATATAATTGAACTTATACTTGGAACAATCAAAGAATCTTTACTATAATTACAGACAGAGATTTTACTGGATCTGCTTCTAAATTCACTTCATTTGATGATTTAACAGTTCAGTTTGTTGTTCTGTGTTGGTTTATATGTTGTTTTTTATCTTTTATATCATGTATTTCATGTATTATTGTCTGATCATCACTAAAATAAAGGTTCTGCTAAGGTAGTGGTTCTCAAAGTGGGGTCCAGGGACCCCCAGGGGGCCTTAAGGTGGTTCCAGGGGGTCCCCAGCAAAAAGGGTGATAATTTATTTTAATTATAATTAAACAATAATAAAATAGTTTAATATAATATCAGTAGCAGCTGCAACTAACCACTATTTAGATATTTAATTTAGATTTGAGCTGTTTGTGATTATTTAATTAGCTCCTTTATAATGATTTTATAGACAAATAATTGATCTTTAAAGTCGTATCTTATTAATCATTGCAGATAATTAAGTTATTTCAAGTTCTGTTTCCTGATTTGGGTCAGTTTGGTCTTGTTTTAAGTTTAAATAAAGTTTTTATTTTCAATATTCTCACTCTATTTTCTCTATAACAGCAACATAAATTGATTCTGACTCTTCTGTCGTCACTGAACATGTAGATTTATTTAGATTTTATAAATCTCATATATGTAAATGTCATGTATTTTATCTCATGTTTCTGACTTTTTATCATTTTTTTTACTTTTAACTCATATTTTTGATATTTTATCTCATATTTCAGATTTTTTCTATCATTTTTTTATTTTAATGCATATTTTATGACATTGTTCCTATCTTTTTGGTCTTGTTTTAAGTTTTAAATAAAGTTTTCAAATCAAGTATATATTTTTTTCAATATTCTAACTCTATTTTCTCTATAACAGCAACATAAATAGATTCTGACTCTTCTGTAGTCACCTCACATGTAGATTTATTTAGATTTTATACATTTTTATCTCACATTTCTGACTTTTTATCATTTTTTTTACTTTTAACTCATATTTTTGACATTTTATCTCATATTTCAGATTTTTTTCTATCATTTTTTTTATTTTAATGCATATTTTTGACATTTTTCCTATCTTTTTTGTCTTGTTTTAAGTTTTAAATAAAGTTTTCGAATCAAGTATTTTATTTTCCAATATTCTAACTTTATTTTCTCTATAACAGCAACATAAATTGATTCTGACTCTTCTGTCGTCACTGAACATGTAGATTTATTTAGATTTTCTACATTTTTATCTCACGTTTCTGACTTTTTATCATTTTTTTTACTTTCAACTCATATTTTTGATATTTTATCTCATATTTCAGATTTTTTTAATCATTTTTTTTATTTCAATGCATATTTTTGACATTTTTCCTATCTTTTTGGTCTTGTTTTAAGTTTTAAATAAAGTTTTCGAATCAAGTATTTTATTTTCCAATATTCTAACTTTATTCGCTCTATAACAGCAACATAAATTGATTCTGACTCTTCTTTATTTACTTTATATCCAGGTTTAAGTCCAATAACCTTTATGGTTCAGTGGCTCACAATATAATTTAATATATAGAGACAAATGGTTTTTACTAGATTTTAGATATTTGCAGGATCAACATATAGTAAGTGTTATTACTTTAAACTTTATTAACTGAGAGGAAGCTTCAACTAATAGAAAAAAAGAAATAAAACATCTATTAAATAAATAGAAATATGTAAAATGCCAACATTTAAATCATAATTATCATTTATAGCAGGAAACCTGTTAAACAGACCTGCGTTTATATGGTTCATATTCTGCTCAGTAGCTTATTTCTCTTCTTATTGTGGGAAAAAAGGAACAAAAAGTTATCTGCAGTTAGTGGGAAACGTTAAAACTTTATAAATTTGCTGGCAAAGCATCAACCTCTCTGTGGATATATTAGAGGCATATTACTATAATTAAAAAAAGCTCATTAAAAAGACACCTGAGGTTTCTCTATTTCATTAAGCTGCACATGTTTATTACCTCGGTTGTTATATTAATGCCTCAGGAAATATAAAAAGTCCATTTATGAACCATGAGGCCATTTCAGGTTATTATCGACTGCAGCTCAAAGTCCCTTCAGTGACATAAAAACAACATAAGGAGGCGAAAATGAGCCGCTTGGTGCCGCAAACGCATCACGCAGGTTGAATCGGAGGTGTTCGGAGCCTGTTCCGGAATGTGACGGAAAAAGCCGAAGACGTTTCCCCCCGAAAAAGGTTGATGAGGAGAAGAAGCAGCTGCAGGAGGAAGCTGCAGGAAGTTTATCTGGATTTATGTGGTTTTATTCATCATCTTCTCCCTGGATGACACGTTTCAGTCCGTTTTATTGCTGAAAAGTAGTAAAACTTCAGGTGGAATCATGGGGTGAATCTGACATGTGCAGGATCCGGTGATGACAGAGAATCGTGATAAAAGTCCAGGAGGTGAGTCTGATAATTCACATATTATAATTAAACTAAAGCCTGCGCTGCTTATGAATAGATTTCACTCATTATTTCGACTTTCTGTTCATGCAAATGCTGCATAAACGCATTTTGCTGCTATTGAAGCTGCATTTTTCCATTTTTTCCACCGTGGCAGCTTTACCTCTGCTGAATTATAGATAAACTTTATTTGTGTGCAGCATTTATGTTATTATACACTCACACATGATGGTTACTAGAGGTTTATTTGGTCTGAAGCTTCACACACGTCTAGAAATTAAATGATTCAGAAATAAAAGTGTCAGTTGTGAAAATAAATATTCTGAGCTATTGTAAATGTTACTGGTTTATTTAACGTGTTATTGAATCATATTTAGGTTTAATTCATTCTAAAGTGTACTACTCTTCCTTTAATCAAGCTAATTTAAATCAATTAAAAATAATTGATTTAAAAAGTTTGTATGAATTTAGTTTCCATCTTCTGTTTATGTGCAGACAAAAAGATTTGGTTTGGTTCAATGTCTGAATGTAAATTTACTGAAGTGTAGTGGAGTGTAGTGTCTATCTACATTCTACTACTCTGCTACTCTACTACTCTACTACTCTACTACTCCATTACTCCACTACTCTACTACTCTACCACTCTACTACTCTGCTACTCTACTACTCTACTACTCCTCTACTCTACTACTCTACTACTCTACTACTCTACTACTCTACCACTCTACCACTCTACTACTCTACCACTCTACTACTCTACTACTCTACTACTCTACTACTCTACTACTCTACTACTCTACTACTCTACCACTCTACTACTCTACTACTCTACTACTCCTCTACTCTACTACTCTACTACTCTACTACTCTACTACTCTACTACTCCTCTACTCTACTACTCTACTACTCTACTACTCTACTACTCCTCTACTCCACTACTCCACTACTCTACTACTCTACTACTCCACTACTCCACCACTCTACTACTCTACTACTCTACTACTCTACTACTCCTCTACTCTACTACTCTACTACTCCTCTACTCTACTACTCTACTACTCTACTACTCTACTACTCTACTACTCTACTACTCTACCACTCTACTACTCTACTACTCTACTACTCTACTACTCTACTACTCCACTACTCCACTACTCTACTACTCTACTACTCCTCTACTCTACTACTCCTCTACTCTACTACTCTACTACTCTACTACTCTACTACTCCACTACTCCACCACTCTACTACTCTACTACTCTACTACTCCTCTACTCTACTACTCTACTACTCTACTACTCTACTACTCTACCACTCTACTACTCTACTACTCTACTACTCCACTACTCCACTACTCTACTACTCTACTACTCCACTACTCTACTACTCTACTACTCCACTACTCTACTACTCTACTACTCCACTACTCCACTACTCCACTACTCTACTACTCCTCTACTCTACTACTCCACTACTCCTCTACTCCTCTACTCCACTACTCTACTACTACTCTATTTTACTACTCCTCCTCTACTCCATTACTCTACTACTCCTCTATTCTATTTTACTACTCCTCTACTACTCCTCTACTCTACTACTCCTCTACTCTACTACTCTACTACTCCTCTACTCTACTACTCCACTACTCCACTACTCCTCTACTCCACTACTCCTCTACTCCACTACTCTACTACTCTACTACTCCACTACTCCTCTACTCCACTACTCTACTACTCTACTACTCTACTACTCTACTACTCTACTACTCTACTACTCTACTACTCCACTACTCTACTACTCTACTACTCTACTACTCTACTACTCTACTACTCTACTACTCTACTACTCCACTACTCCACTACTCCACTACTCCACTACTCCACTACTCTACCACTCCACTACTCCTCTACTCTACTACTCCACTACTCCACTACTCTACTACTCCTCTACTCTACTACTCCTCTACTCCACTACTCCTCTACTACTCTATTTTACTACTCCTCCTCTACTCCATTACTCTTCTACTCCATTACTCTTCTACTCCTCTACTGGTGCATGTTGTGCTTCCCGTTGCGTGTTCTTGATCCGTGTTCTTGCGTGTTTCTTGACGTGATTCAGTCTCATGTGAACTCGTCACCTGCCATCGAACACGTTAACTCTCCATGATCTGAATAATTCATGACGATGGACTTTAACTCTGCAGGAGTTTGATATGTAGCGACAGTAAATGTGTGGAGGTTAAATCCAGCGTTGGTTCATCACTTTCCATGATGAATAACGTGAGTCGATGTTAATCTAAAGTATTGATTATAGCAGCTTTGAAGCCACAGATTCAGTGATTCTGGGCTCGTCTGGAGGTGATAATGTCCTTCCTATCGATCTCATCGACGGCAATTGTTGCACGAAAAAAACAACATTAAAATCACTGAATCGAGACAAATCGCTGCAATTACTTTAATGCATCTGCCTCAAACTGGACTTCACTCAACCTTCAGCGGCAAAAGTGAAGCTGAGGTCACGACTCGAGCTCTGTGGGATCATTTTTAGTTAATTTAGCCGGATATTAATTTCCTCTATCATCCCTCCGAGGCTCGGTTTTCCGTACTGGGTCTGGTCCGGACTGTTCTCTCCCAGATTCGTCCCAGCTGAATATCAACTTTCATGTGGGGATTAAATTCCATAAACTCGATGCCTCTGAAACGCTGCGTCCACGGGACTGTTTTTAGTTTTATTTGGAAATCTCAACTTGCTGCTCTCTACATCCTGTTGTTCTGACTCCAAAAGCACAAAGGAAGCATTTACCAAAATAAAAGCAGCATTATAACGATATTAGATCACAAGTTCACAGAATATAATATTCGTAATTATGTTTATTTAAATCATGAAGGTGTTTTGCTTTAGGAAAATCTATAATTGTTGTGTTTAAACAGAATGAAAGTCAATGTGATCTATAAATCTGGTGATAAGCAAATTCACTCAAATTATGCACCTGTAAATAAGAAATTATAAGAATTTACAACTTCCTCACATAACATAGTGTACTGTGTGATTAGAAGTAATGTTTTTATATATAAACGATATGCAATATGGCTACTACTGTGATTTATTGTTAAATATACAGCCATTTACAGTAACAGTACTGTTACTCCTTCAGTAAAAACCTGCAGTGAATATTTCAGGTATTTATGGTAGTAAATAAACTAAACCCTTAACTCTCTCACACAGTAAATCTCCTCTTCTTCACTTCCCACATCCACACCCACAGACTGTGAGTTTCTACAGAGACGGAGACAGATTTCCTCAGATATCTGCACATCCATCACCCAGAAACCAGATTAGAGCC